>OVAP01002884.1:3648-18094 GCA_900406295.1 Aurinia saxatilis
TGGTGTAGTTTTAGATGTAAAATTTTATCTCGGATGGAATCAGATATACAACTTTAAAATGGTGGAGTGTTAGAAGGAGGTCATAACTTTGTGTAATTATAGCGACATATAATGGTTTTGAGGGGATATAGATAGTCAATCCTAACAAATATAGTATGTTTTATAAGTTATAGTCTTGTAATATTGTAGATATGGTCAATTTTTATGTTTTATGATATTAATATGGTTACTTGTGTGGATTAAAGAATATGAACTTCCCACCATGTGATTTAGAGTGTTTCAGGTCCGCAAGAGTCACATCAATCACTAACATTAGTGGGATTTCTTCATGTCTCAGTTCTTAGAAAAAATTTCATTTGGTAGTACATATCCGTTAAATATGTCTCTTAATGATTTGTTCTAAAATAACAAGTTTCCCTCTATACATGTTTATTTTGGCAAAAAAGTTAAAGTTGAAAAAAAAAACAATCTAGAAAGAACATGTATTTTGATATTGCTTGTTTAATGAGAAAAATGTTATGTCAATACGTGGATTGTATATAGTATCAATATTGACTCTCATTTTTGTTTTGTTCTCTATCTAGATAACTAATATTAGTGTAGAAAGATTTAATGAGCTGGATAGCTATAAGCCTATAAATACTTATATATGCAATTTAAACAAACAGTAGACCCCCATGACAGTATTGGCTATCATAGTCTTTTAAACCTAATTGATTTTATTTGAGTTTGTTTGGTAAGATAACCATATAAAATTATCTGCATCTCAAATCTCTAACTATATTTTTGTTCTCAATTTTCTAATAATATTATATCTGCCAATCGCACTCATAAGTTAGTGAAATTTGTATGGTTTGAAGTCGATATTTTCACAACTACTTTTCTTTGGGCTATCACAAATTAAAACATGCATTGTGACTGATATATAGCACTATTGTGAATCAACTTATGTCACATATATTTTTGTTCACAAATTTTTAATAATACTCTGTTTGTTAATCACACTCACAAGTTATAGAAGTTTGTATGGTTTGAAGTCGATATTCTTACAACTACTTTTCTTTGGAGCTATAAAAAATTAAAACATTATGACAGATATATAGCACTATTGTGAAATATGATTCTCAATTTGATTTTATATTATCTACATATTGGAGATGCATTAAATATTTAAACACAAAATCGCTATATATTCTTTCAAAAAACTATAATAAAACAAAACTTGTGCGGTATTCACTTCACTGTTTTTGGTACTATCTAAAAAGAGAAGGACGTTATGTTATTAAAGGATTTCCCTATTTTAATCCGAAAATACCACAAATTATTCTGAATATTTCGTTATATGATAAAAAGGTAACAGCTTATTTAATGGAAACGGTTCTGTTACTAAAACTTCTATTTCTTGTTTTCATAACTCTCAGATTTTTATTTAGTTTTTACGTTTCTATTGCTAATCTTGAACCTGCAACAGAAACATAAAAAGAGAAGAACAGAACTTCAACTTCGATACCTGAAACAACAGCTCAACAGAAGAAGACACAAAAAGGAAAGAAATTTGTAACCCATAAAACCTCGTACACTTCTCTCAAATCAGAACAAAAATTTAACACACGCACACACAAAAAGAGAGATATTTTTGCTGGGTGCTTAATTGAAAAAAGACTAGAAATGGAAGAGGCTAAACAGACATTGATAGCATCATTGCCACAAGCACCAAAGAAACCGAAGTCGAAAGTAGAGAGAGTGGTCAGGAAAACATTCAAAGGAACAGCTCATCTCTCAACTCTTCTCCCGACCGGCTCGCTGATGGGTTTCCAAATAATGTGTCCTGTCTTGACCCATCAGGGTCAGTGTCCAACCATCACCAGCCGGTGGCTCACCTGCTTTCTCGTAGCCGTCTGCGCCATCTCTTGTTTCCTCCTCTCTTTTACTGACTCATTCAAAGACCAAAACGGCAAGGTAATATACATATATCTCTCTCTCTCTTTCGCAAATTCTTCTAGTTAAAATTTGCTCAGCTTTAATGTTTCCTCTGTTTACAGGTGAGGTACGGATTGGCGACTCGAAGTGGGTTACTAGTTATGGATGGATCAATTACTCTAACAGATGAGGAGAAGGAAAAGTATAAGCTCAGAGTTCTTGATTTCATTCATGCTATGATGTCAATGCTCGTCTTTTTTGCAGTCTCCATGTTCGATCAGAACGTGATCCGTTGTTTATTCCCTGTTCCATCCGAAGAAACCAAGGAGCTTCTTGTTGGTTTGCCTTTCATCATCGGTGTTGTTTGCGCTGGCTTCTTCCTCGTGTTCCCCACGCGCCGCCACGGCATCGGATCTCCCCTCACCAAAGAATAATTTCATGCTATTGCCAAAAAGCAAAGGCGAAGGCAGAAACTTTTGTAAACAAGATTTTATCTTCAATTTTTGTTTCTGGAGGGCAATTACCAAAATCTTACTGAAAAAATTCTTAACTTCCTTAACAACATAATAAAATCTAATCAGGAGGGAAATATTTCCCTGTAAAATGTATATTACCATTCCAACCAGAGTGCACACATCACACACTTTAATCATCACCCAAGAAGCTTCTTAAACCCAGCCTTCTGTTCTACAGTTAATCTCGCTGGAAACTTGATATTAAACTTGATCCTCAGGTTCCCTCTCTTTGTCTGATCCTTCTGAAGTGGCATTCCCTCTTTAGGCACCACCTCTTCGTACTCTGGATGAATCACATTTGTGACCGGGATTGTAAGTGTCCGGCCATCAAGAGTAGTCAGATTTACAGTATAGCCTGTCAAAGCATCAGCTAGCGAGATCTTCTGTGTGATAATCAGGTCGTTGCCTTCACGGGTGAAGACCGGATGGGGTTTCTCGTCGATGATGAAGACAAGATCGGCTGGAATTACACCCGGATGCTCATTTCCTTTCTCCGGGAATGTAATCTTTGTGCCTTTCTTCCATCCAGGTTTCACTCCAATAGTTAGAATCTCTTCCACTTGCATTGCCTTGCTGCAGTTTAGCAGAAACAAAACACAAAAGAACACAGAGATTAGCCAATGTCAAGACTATAACTAGGGACAGCTCAAATCAAACAGGTGAATTAATAAAAAGAGCACTGATGAATGAAAACCTCTTTAGAATGAAACATATAACCTAAAAGTTTGAAACTCTAATGTTTATAGTTTGGGAAGTTGTATCTTAAGATGTCATTCCTTACATGGGAATAGTAGAAAACAATGTTTAATGTATGATCTAAAATACGTATGTTTGATTCACTTACCCGCTGACATCTACAATCTCCCTGGAGATCTTCATCTTCTTGGTGGTTCCTTTGTAGAGATCTTCAAGGCTACAAGGAAGCTTGTTCTCTATAGGAGCCACTTTCCTAGCTCCACCGTGATGATGGTGATGATGCATTGAGCCTCCACCACCTCCTCCTTCACCAAATGAAGCATACATATCATCACCAAACATGCGGCTAGAGAATCTCTGGCCTCCGCTTCCACCACCTCCACCACCAAAAGGGGTGGAGAACCCGAAGAACTCAGCAAATATATCATCCGCACTTCTGGGGTTGAACCTGAAAGAAGCAGGTCCGTCTCCTGTTGAGAAGTAGGAGGCTCCACCAGCAGCATTAGGAGGTGGCACGTTCCCTTTCAACCCTTCCTCGCCGTATTGATCGTATACCGCTCTCTTCTGAGGATCGCTAAGAACCTAAACAACTCAAAACCAAGACCAACATTAGACTGAATCAAAGTAAATGATCCTCAGAATCACAATCACAGAGCTACAGACTTAAAGTGTAGAGTGACTTTAACTTAATGACTCTGAAAACGAAATCTAGACAAGCAATGACATCTCAAATCAATAACCAGAAACAAGTTGCAATAAAGCAATAATCTTTATTCTAATTGAGAAAAAAAACATACATCATAAGCTTCAGAGATCTGCTTGAACTTAGCCTCGGCGTCTTTTTTGTTGTTAGGGTTCTTGTCGGGATGCCATTTCATGGCGAGTTTTCTGTAAGCTTTCTTGAGGTCATCGTCGTTGGCGCTTTTATCAACCTGTAACACCTTGTAATAATCCACACCCATCTCACCTTCTTCTCTCTTCTGCTTCTTCACTTTTCCTGATTTCGATTAATAATCAAAAGAGGGGGCTTTTGAAGATTTTCTGGGTTTCTCTCTCGATGTCTCGAAGTGAAGAACCTCGTGGAAGGTTCGAGAAAACACGATCTGTATCGTTGACGGAGTTTTTAATCTAACCTTTTTCTCGCCTCTCGCCTCTTCTTGCCTTTGCTTCTTTCCAATCTTTTTCCCTTTTCGGATTTTTCTTTTTATTTTAATCAAATATAGTTAATGACATTTCCATTTTCTTACATGTTTTGTTTTGTAAGTTGGACCAAATATTGCGAACNTTGTAAGTTGGACCAAATATCGCGAACTAATATAACCTCTTTTACTAATTAAGAGTGATCTGGGAGTTGTTAAAGTGGACTAACGATCATACTAGTTTAACGTTTATACGTAGTGGGTAAGGATGTGGGAGTAGAAGTTTGCATAAATGGATCGTTGTGGTTTCAATTGTTTATTGAATTAGTTTATAAGACTGGTGCCACAATTGTAAATAGATGTATACGCACAACATTTTTGATTGATTGACACCAAACGTAGTAATGATTTAACATCAAACTTTCAATTTACATACAATATATAATTTCTTTCTCTTATCTTTCTATCTATTAATTTAGAAATCATTTTATTAAAAAATCATATATATACCAATCATATTTATCTACTTGTGACGTGGAAGCTTATATTATGTGTAAGAATTATACAATCGATATTAAAATAGAATAGTTAGGTCATTCATCTCTTTTCAAACAATACGATTTTGTGAGATCTAAGAATTTTCTATGTGATCCAAAAACACGATTTCTATTTGTAAAAATCTCTTAGTCGAAGAATTAAAAGTGTTTGTCTATGAAAATCAATGAGATTTGTTTTTTCAATTTTTCAAAACGATTACGATTTAAAGAACTTTTAATTTTCTGGGTTTTGCATTGTCGTTCTTTGATATACACACAAATCTAATGTTTTCTTGGCAATTGTTTAAGGATTTTATTCCTTCCTTAATACCAAATCGACGCGGAGAATTTTATATGATACAGAGGCGATGAGATCAATGTCAAATTATCTACCGCCACGTCTCGAGCTTCTCGGATCTTTTATGAGATTGAAACCAAATAGAATCACGCTATGATTCCTCCACTGATTATGGGGGATGTGAAGCACGAACTGAGTAAGTTGAAGCTTGATGTAGCATATATTTGAGAGAGAGAAAGAGAGAGAGAGAGAGAGAGAGAGAGAGAGAGAGAGAGAGAGAGAGAGAGAGAGAGAGAGAGAACTGTGACGGAGAAGGAAGTAATGAAGTTAGGGAGCAAGATGGAAGATAATTTGAAGTTGTTAGAGAGTTTATGTTAGAGGTCGATGTTGCAAACGAAGAATATATTTTAGTTGAATTGGCGAAGATCAAGCCTTTGAAGGAATGCTAGGCTTTGATCTCAATACAGCTTAGTGTTGTCGCAAGAGGCGTAATCATTCTCAGAACTTCACTAATGGGCAGATTTAGGCTGTATCTGATGGCGGTGATGACAAAATGCCTCTTTAATTACGGTTTGGTCCTAAAATCGTCTCTTTCAATCTCTTAATTAGATGACAAGTCTCAGAAAGTACTTACTTGATCCAATATGAAGTCTTTTGCCGCATATAGAGATATTGCTTTGTAGAATTATCCATGGTTTTGGAAAGAAAGGAGATATGAAGTTGTTGGTGTAATCCCAAATACTCATACATGGTACTCATACATCGTCGTCGTTAATCAGCGCATGTGCCAACGCAATTTTAGTAGAGCTGGCAAAATATCTATTTGAACAAAGAGACTTTCCTATTTCAGAAGACGTACTTGATTTGAGTTTTTGTCTTCCCATAGGCAAAGCCAAGGTACTATCATCTGAAATTCTTCTTGCCTCCGAATTTTATAGTACTTACAGTGGTTTAAGTTTGCTTACATGCTATGATGTTTCAGGAAACTAAAGGTAAGCAAAATTCGTTGATGATGATGGTAAATTGAGATTGTTGCAATGAGAGGACAATGAGAAAGACCTTGAGAATGGACTCTATTTGTTATTCTTTGATGACCTGAGAAGTTTTAATGATCGTTAATGATGATGCACCTCAAAACTATTTTGAGGGACCTGAGAAATTTTATTTATGAGCTCAAGTGATGCTATTGTTGATAGATTAAGTCTTACTTCATGTTCATGGTTTGATTTGCTTCTATGTCTCAGAATTCTTCGTTTTCCTTGTATCTGAAGGACCTAATATTCTTATTGCTTTTGTATTTATGTTTCATACTTTAGGAAAGGGGAAAATTTTATAGATGAAAATTTTGATTCTGCTAAGTAAGAATCAACTTCAAAATTTGTGAGTCTCTTGGAAACACTTTCACAACTATTTTATGGTGTTTGATGTAAAAATGTTAACTGTGTGTATGTGCAATGTCGATGCTGGTGTGTATGTGTTAAAAAATTTGCAGTGTTTGATGTAAAAATGTTAGCTATGTGTATGTGCATTGTCGATGATGGTGTGTATGTGTTAAAAAAATTGGCAGTGTTTCATGTAAAATTATTAACTGTCGTTATACTCTTTCATTTATGTTTAATATAATAGGTTTTCCCAAAGATTAAACATTATGTTCTGGTACTCTCATCATTCAAAGGTTGAACTATTTTGATGCCCTATACTTGAAGACTTAAAGTTGCCAGTGAAAACATAGAAACAATTTTACATTTGGTCAGAATAAAGACCTTAATGTTATTGCATACATTAAAGAAGCTTGATTGTCGTATTTTAATCCTGTTTGCAGGGAGGAGTAATGATCTTTATCCATTCTTACTTCAGTTTTGTCAGGGCTAGAAACTTCTTTAAGAAACAGAATGCCTCTTTGTCTTATTGGAGAGTGAGATATTTCCTCAAGATGAGATGACTGCAAGGAAGAGATTAGAGCTTTGATCAAATTAGAATTCAGTAGAAATCGAATATGGAAGCACAATCATAACTATCAGACATAAAATTTTATGCTTAAGATACAATAGTATAATGATTGATTCCTTTGAGCGAACAGATTGGTGTCACACCTTTTATCATAGAATATTTGATCTCACCATGAAGTTGAGCAGACATGATCTAGAAAAGCCATCAGAGAATCTAAGGGCCAATGTTACTGCTTTTATTCAAGGAATGATCATCTTCCCTTTAGACATTCCAAGCATGACTTATTACAAATGTCTTTAGGTGCATCATCATTTGAATACCAACAATCTTTCTTTAAGCATTTGATGCCTATGATATCATATTAATGCTTCAAATTGTCTTGGAGGGTAGGATTAAAGCGATGAAGATGTTGAGGAATATGCTTTGGGAGAGGTGAAAGAATCCGCAAAAGAATAGCTCAGCCAAAGTAGTCTTCTCTTTGGTTGTGTTGGACTTGGACGGTGTAGCAAGCTTCCTACAAAAGAGTTAAACGCTAGGTAAATTTCAAAGATGAATTTGGATGTCAAAAGCTTAGTTACATTAGCAAGTGTAAGGTGTCCAGAGAAAAATCTTAGGAATTGGGAAAAGAATTTGTAGCTACGATGATTTTTGTTATACCGACGACGATGAATACAAGTTTGAAAGACACGAGGTTGATAATCGATACCTGGATTCTCAGAGGTGATGGGTGGTCCCTTCAACAAAGCTAAGCTTGAATTTTCATTGTACAAAACGCAGAGAAAGAGTCGCGAGTGAAAAAAGAAAAAATGGCAAAGCTTGGTGGTTGAAATTGCCTAATGGAGATGAAACCATAGACGATTGTGGAGCAGTAGCCATAGATGGCGATCATAACAGTAGTGATCAGAGATGAACAATGAGACAAGATGCGATTGGGAGCTGGTAGTGCAGCCATACTCAGAGAATCCCAAGATGAAATGCGGTGGTGGTTTCTTTGGCCGAAAAGATTCACCGGAGGTCTCGACGATTGTTGTTATCGTCGTGGAGCCGTGAAAGATTATGATATTTTTTTGTTTTTTTTTTGTCCGTTAATTGTTAATAAACACATAAAATTCTATTTTAACATAAATGAATTTTATAACGTAATTGAATTAACATCCCTTCAGGAACATACGTTAAACGTAACTAAAATTAACCAAAAACATCAAAATTAATCTAATAAATAGATCAATATATATATATATATATATATACTCAAATTAGTATACTTTGATTCAGTTCAGCATTACTATAAAAACTAGAAAAGTCAAAATACCAAAAAACCGCACCGAATTGACCAAGATATTCATCCCAAATCAGATTAAATATTTAGGTAAGCATAATTTATTTTATTCTTTATATATATATATATATATATATATAGATTATGAAATCTGATATATCTATATTATATATATATATATATATATTCTTTAGCATAACTAAAACTAAAAATTATTAAAATTTTTTTTATATATTTACTGTCCATTAGATTTTATCACAAATATATCAACAGCTTGGAAATACCTTTTACGTAACTTATACTGTGATAGAGGTACAAATATTATTTGATTTAGGTGATCGGCGAGTGTAGTTTTTACTTTGATTCTCTGTGTGCCCCGAGGGTACAAGGGGTAAAGTAAAAAATACACATGCCGATCATTCTTCTAATTAAGGTGGACATTTTAACCAAACCGAAGTAAACCGACCTGACCCAACCGAACCTAACATATTTCAATACACAATACGTAGTAATTAACAACCAAAATGCAAGAAGATCACATTAAGAGTTCATTGTCCGCACATGGTGTGGAAATAGGGGGTGGGTTGCTAGATAAATCCGCCCATAACAGACCAGCCCATTCAATTAGCATGATATGGGCTGGATCAAATAAGCCCAACATGTTTTGGTTTTATAAAATACTAACTCAATCCAGCCCATTAACGGACTGGTTTAATCCAGCTCAGCCCGCAAAATAAAAAAACGAAATGATATCAATTGAATCCACCAAATTCACAAATTTGTAACGTGTATAATTATGTTGAGTTGTTGACTAAACAAAAGACCACTTAGCATGTGATAATAAATAAGGAAAAACAAAAAAACAAAATTCAAAACTCCAAAAGTTGTAGTATTAAGTTCAATAACGATAAGATAATAATCACCAAACATGTAAATCCTCAAAAGTTTAACACTTGAAATTAAAAGCATCATTGAAAAAACAACTAAACAAACAAGTTCAATAAATAACCAAGTTACCATCTTCTCCAAATTACGAACAAGTTCATAAAAAAACTAACATAATTTCTTTGTATAAAAGCAGCTGGTTAACCAGTAAACCAACAGATTAAACCATCTAAATCCTGATCCATATAGTCCAGCCCAAGAAGATCCAGTATTTTTTTTTTGCCTAAATTGTTTGGCCCAAACCAGCCCAAATCAAAGATGGACTGGTCTAGCCCAACAAATCCAACCCATCGTCACATAAAGCATAATATACATGTGATATTGCGATTTTATTGCTTTTTCTTCATCATTTCCTCCCTTACATAACCAAATTCAAACGTATTAAATTAACAATTAACTGCTGGCACAGGGTGCGGACGAAACACCTAGTATGCATATAAAAACAAAACACAATATTTTGTCCTTTGGTTGAATTATGAAATGTACCTTGTTCCCAAAGTTAAATATTCCTTTCTTTTTCATCTAAATAATCAAAATCTAAAGATTATCACTTTTTATATTCTACTAATGATTCTTAGCTTCCGCGAAGTTTTTATAAAGCAAAAGTTTTTTGTATAGAGAAAAGAAAGAGATATTTATCGATTATATTCTATTCAACTTTCAATAATGAACAATTCAATTGCAGTTTTAGAAATTTTCTTCAAATAACATTTTGATCTACATAAATCGTTCTAAGCTTGGAAGTTTTGATTGGGGGGAAATCATTTGATCTGGGCTTTTTCCAAGTTTTGAACTGAAAAATAGAAAAGACGAAGATACGAACTCTAGAATTATTGGAGTATCGTTGGAGATTAAGTTACCACATATAAGAGCTTTTTCGAGTCTGGCACTTTTTCTCTGGACTGGAACTTCACCCAAATTTGTTTAATTCCAAAGAAGCCTAACCTGAATGCTATGTTAGACTTGAGGCCGATGAGCATGTGCTTAATTACTTATAAAATCGTCACGAAGATCTTGTGTACACGGTTCAAACAAGTCCTGCCAACGCTAGTATCTAACTCATGGAGTGTTTATATAAGGGCGTTTGATCTCCGACAACCTTCTTTTTGCACATAAACTCGATCGTGGGTTGAATACAAATTCGAATTATCGTAGCGACTTCACAGTCATAAACACACATACATGTCCGAAGCATATGATCGAGTGGAATGGAATTTTTTTGAGAGAATTTTGCAAAACATGGGTTTTGATAAGAAAATGAAGGATATCTTGGGTCATGTTTTGCGTGCGGTCTGTCACATATTCAGTGTCATGGTAAGATAACACTAGCAAAGGGCTTGCGTCAGAGTGATCCCTTATCCCCCTTTCTTTTCATCTCGTGTATCGCGGCTCTCGTTCATGTTATGAACAAAGTTGAGATTCATGCTATGAACAAAGCTTAGATGGATGGAAGAACCAAAACAAGATTTTGTACTCAAACACGCAACGAGACTTGCATAAATTGGCATTTGGTTTCAGGTTCAAGATAAATAGTCCACATCCCTTCCTGCTCATCATTGTGTAGGGAATGTTGAGCTCATGTAGTCTCCACCACCTCATGGAGTTGTCAAAAGTAGTATCCATGCCAACTAGAGTAATGATAATCTCCATTGTTGAGGGGCTTGGCTACTTGATGACCAATGAGGGACAATGTTTTTTTGTTCTAAAGAAGCGTTCACCAACTCTCATAACTGGATAACGGCTGAATTAAGGTGTATCCTTTAGAATTTGCAGAGCTTGGGAAACTTACATTTTTGGGAGGTTATACTTACCTCAAATTGCCAAGCAGCAATGGAAGCTATCCTTAAACCTCAATCTTGGCCAAAGTACAAAGAACTAGTGAATTGTGTTCAAGCTTTGGCTCTCTCTTTTGACAATATTGCTTTCTAGTTAGTGAAGCTGGGATCGAACTCTATTGTTAGAGACATATCACACAATGTCACACGTGACGGACACTACCTAGCCTACCTGGCGCTTGGCAGACCCTCTTGGCATCATGATCGTCCGCTTCACGAATCAGTTGATCGCATTATAAGTCTCTTTATTTAAGAGTATGATGCAGTAACTTTGTTTTGTCTCTTTGGTGTGGAGGACCTTGGTTCCTCCTTTTTTGCTATGTCTTTCTTACAGTGCTTTGTTTCTGTTATGGTAATGCATCAAAGATTCATGGTTCGAATTATTCAGGGTAGTAATTATGCAAGTCTTCTAAAAAGGCTATATAGCTTGAGATCGCTAATATTCGACAATCCTTGGTTAGGCTTAGCCGTNGCTAATATTCGACAATCCTTGGTTAGGCTTAGCCGTTTTAATACAGTAAAGTCCAATTTAACCCCTAGAAAAACTTTTCATACCATCCCTAGACTAGTCATGAAGTTTAAGAAATCAATAGTTACTCTGAGAATGGACATTAGAGCTTTCAAAATCTAGTTCTAGATTACTATCTCTAAGTGGTGTGTTAGTAGTCGTTTAATCCTATGATAAAGAGTGTGATTCTTATATGAAAGTAAGCTTTAACTAGTCATTACATAATTTTATTGCCTAACTACCTAACCATGAAATCTTTTAACAAAACTTTATTCCTAACAATGAAACTACTGAAACATGCTTATGAAAAACATAATAACAATGGAAATTGCAATCGATAAATCAAAGTAAAGGGTTTATAAAGGCTTATATGAATTGCATAACAGAGACTACAAACTTCTCCCTTAACAACAAATCCAAAGTAGAATGAAAAGAAAACAAAGCTTGTGAATTTCGTAATTTTCCTTCTGCTCTGTAGTTTATGTATTTATAGTGCAGAGGTCGTCCAGTAAGTAGAGTGAAATCAGGAAGTAGATTATGATAAAGATCCAAAAGTTTGGACTTATCACTTCTCGGTCGATCAAATATATTTGAAAAACGCGTCTAGAGTATCTCCTGAATATATCTCTTCTGAATGTCTTCTACAAATCCTGATAACTTCTAAGTGGCAATGGTTCTTATCTGAGAATGTTTAGGAAGGTTTTAGTGATTATTCGGTCTTGGTCGATCGAATATCTTAGGTGGACGATCGATTGGGCCTTCTTCGCCATTAGGCTTCATTTTGACATCTCTTCAATGATTTGGGCTTAACTTCTTGCTTATGAGGCTAAATGACTCGATTACAAGCCCATGTGACAGCTGACTCATGTGGTTTGATTGTCTTAAATCCTCATTTCAATCCAAGTTAACCATATTTTTCATTCGGGTCTGGACTTCTGATGTTGAATTGTTGAACTCGGTAGAAAATGCCTAATTCTGACATAAAAATCCTATTTTCACAAAACACTTTAAAAACAGAAAAATGTGTAAATAGTTTTAGTCTTAAATCAAATGGTTTCGTTAAGAAAAACACCAAAAATCTATGCTAAAAAGCGGTACAATATCACCCCTATCAAGAACTAAAAATATTTTAACTTAGCCATGATAGCTAAGTAAAGCAAGAGATTGTTGAATCATCAAAATTCACTTCTAACAAAAGTCTACAAAGCCAGGTATTATTCAGACAGAGACCTACTCCAGGCACAAGGCAAAAGAAGAATGAGTCATGCTTGGCATAGTATTCTTCAAGGTAATGAACTTATCAAACATGGTGTGAAATGGAATATAAGAAAAGGTAGTGAATTTAATGTATGGAATGATAACTGGATGCCCATTATACCACCTAGACCTTCCAAAAAACTCCCACATGTTCCTAACTTTGATATAAAAGTGGAAGTTCTGTTTTATCTAGGGACCATGATATGGAATGAAGAAATGCTAAGAGACTTGGTAGAGCCAGAAGATGTAGAGCTTATTAAATCCATCAGGCCATCAATACCAGGTGCCAATTATTCTATTACTTGGGTTTATACTAAAGATGGCAGATACTCAGTTCAATCAAACCATCATTTAAGCCAAACTCTCATTAGCAAGTTCAATCAAGCTATCATTTAAGCCAAACTCTCATTAGCAAATACTATTACTAATTACGACTATGGGAGACACCAATCTATTGCAAGCATGTATTATAAATTATGGAAGTGGAAAACAATACCTAAGATAAAATTGTTTTGGTAGCGATCTTTCCATAATGCTTTATATGTGGCAGCTAATTTTAGGAGAAAGAATCTAAGAGTGGATCCTCAATGCCAACTCTATGGTGGACAAGAAGAAACAATCAATCATCTCATTTTCAAATGCAAAGTGGCGAGGGAGATATGGAAACTGGCAAGTGGGAGAAAAATCCAAGGTGATCTTCTTCTTTCAAATACTCTTCTAAAAAATATTGATTACATAGGCCAAATCATGCAACAGTTCCAAACTGAAGGAAGAATGCTACCATTCATTGGCTGGCACATTTGGAAAATTTGAAATGACATGTTGTTCACAAAAAATAGATGGTGTATTCTTGAGATACTTGCTAAAATCCAAGCAGACTATACCCTTTGGATACAAGTAATAGACATGGATGAAACAAAAAAAAACCAAAAAGTGATTCAGCAACATGTTATTCAATCAACAAACATACAAGCAATAGACATGGATGAAAAAAAAGAAAAAAGAAGTGATTAACATGTTGTTTAATCAACAAACATGGAGAATGATCTACAACTAACAACAACAAATTATTTATTCTCCAATGATATTGAATTTCTGTGTTTTGCAGATGGTTCATGGGTAAATAACCAAGAAAGAACTGGAATAGGCTAGTAGTTTTAAGATAGACAAGGCATAACCATCCTCCAAGGGCTAGCCTCTGTCCCACCCATTGTCTCATCATTGCAAACTGAAGCAGAGACACTTAAAATGGTTATCATGGAGATCAAAAAGCTAGGATACAACAAAGTCAAGGTCTGTGTAGACTAGTGTGGCCTTTACGCGTCACTCCAAAATCCGCAGATGATGATGACTATCACCTCCAAGTTCACCCTTTGACTATGATATTAATTGATGACATTAAGTATCTNCGATCTCTCAATCTCCAAGCATATTACAGATAAACCATATATTGTACTATTCAATGGCTCCTCCGTGTAACACCTTGTCTGAATTAATGAATGAATTTATAGTTGATAAAAGAGAAAAAACCCAAAAAATACACCAACTCAACAAAATTTGCCAATTAA
>OVAP01002885.1:0-18093 GCA_900406295.1 Aurinia saxatilis
ATGGGTAACTGGTCTTTTGTCAAAAGATTAACACTAAACTAGTAAGTCTATAAAAGACACCCTAAACTAGTAATTATTCAAAAGATTAACGTGGTATAACATTATGGTTTTCTTTGCCTCAATTCTCTTCGATTTTAGAAATTGGTTTGTAAATTTTTAGTTTGGATTAGTTTGTGGTTGATTAAGTTTTGAATATCTAGACCAAAAAAAAAAAAAAAAAAAAGTTTTTAANTTTTAATATAAACAAGGGCTTTCATAATAATGTTTTCATTTCTCTGATTTTCCAGTTTCATTATAAAATGTATCGGAATGAAAAATATAATGTGTTGATTAGTGATTATGCTCTCCCATTGATATTTTATTCTGAGATGATGCCTTCTCCTCTGTTTTCCGGTTTATAAGAACCTGCAAAACAAATCATGGGCCATACCCAAAAGCCCAACGTTCTTTTGCATCTGAGTGCGAGAAGGCCCATTAGATCAGATATGTCGACTGAAGTCAACAGAAATTAATGTTCGACGTTTTGCATGGTGAACCAAACCACAAGGAACTCTTTTTGTTTTTGTTTTTAACCTAATTTTACTATCCAACCATTATAATGTTACTAATCTCCTAAATAAATATAGTTGGCAAATAACCCATTCACCAATAACCAATTATTTCAATAAATCTAAAATGTGACATGATTCTTATTAACTAAATGAAAGCGGTAAGATAATTTTATATTTGAAAAAGAATCGATTTCTAGATCTACATGGTAATTTTTTTTTCTCAAAAGAGAACATGTGACCTACTGAACAAACACAACTGCTTACTTCTTATTCCACACGCATGACATAGAGCGTCACTGGGGGTGGCCCTTCATGTTACATACCCAAATTATTTTCGTGGCGGGTTCTTTTTTTTTTAACGCTGACTAATACTTGTATTAAGAGAACCCATAGAGTAGTAATACAACAAAAAGGGAGAGAAACCAGTAGGCACTCCCAGAAGAAACAAAAGACCAAAGAAACAGGCCTTGAGTGTGTGATGTCGCAGCGTCCAAATGTGTGATGTCGTGGCGGGTTCTTGAGCTTCTCTTTTTTGTGTGTTTTCTTTCTTCAATTATTGACAACTTTTGCTGCGACACTTATTTGTATCATTACTCCCTTTGATGGGTCATATCGAAACACAAACTTAATAAATTGTTTGACAATGTTAAAAAGAAAAAGAGAACCAATAATCTTAAGAGGGAGAATCGATTTCTAGATTTCCAAAACTTTAACTTTAATCTTAACAGGGAGAATCAATTTGTGGGAGCGATAAGGTACGGTGGTGGTGGGATCTGCCAGCAGCAGCGGTGGGAACATTTCCACGTCAGAACTACGTGGCATTTCTTGTATCATCAAAAGATTTTTATAATTCTTTTTCAAATTTTTAAGTTGATTATAATTGGTACGTAATTTGTTTTTTCGAACATCGGTTGTTTCTATAAAAAGAAACATATTTTACATTTACTATAAATAACATTTTACTTGCAAAATGTTATTTTATATCATCGTTGTTGGAAATGTTAGATATTATTTGCAAATGCCTTAAATATGACTTCTGGATGTTAGATTCGTTTAAGAAATTTGATAGAGATGACGACATTTTTGAGAAAACGACATTTTTTGTAAAGGACATTTTCATCATGTGGTTGTGCGTTGATGATATTTTTAGAAATCTATATTGAGTTTCAACATAGTAGTACTGATTAAATAAATGAATTTATGAATTGTCAGACGTTTGGGAAAATCTATATTCACATACATTCTTACTATTTCGCTTACAAATTTTGTGGATGTAAGGAAAGTAGTTGTTTGAAAAACAAATTACGCACTTGCTACCAAAATCGGGACCATATTTTTTGTTTTATTAATTGTAGCTATTATTATTATCTAGAGAAATGTTAAGAAATGTTCATTTCAATATGTCCATTTCAAAAATACACTCATTTATCTTTAAAAAATATCATTTTTTGAATTTAGGGTTGATTTAAGGTTTAATTTAGGGCTTAAATCTTGTAGGGTTAGACTTTAGTGCTTTACAGATTATTTGGGATTATGTTTGAGGTATTAGGATTTATATTTTATGAGTTTATGATTTATTAAAGAATAAAACCCCTTTTTGGGGTTTAGAATTTTAGGGTTTAGGGTTTTAACCCTAAACCCTAGATTCTAAACCCTATAACCCTACAAAACATAATAAAATATTTTAAAATATTAAAAATGATAACTTAGATTGAAACTAATATATTTTTCAAAAATAACCAAAAAGAATGGTACTTTAAAAAGGGGAAAACCCCGAAAAATACACCAACTCAACAAAATTTGCCAATTAAATACACAAACTTTTTTCGTTGCCATATTAATACACGAACTGAATTTTTTTCAGATTAATACACAAACTCACTAATTTTGTACATTTTTATACAATTTTTTTTTGAAATTCCAGTTTTGCCTTCAACTTTATCTCTCAAATTAATTTGTTCATAGATTTTGAATAAAACCCATAAATAAATATTTAAATATACAAAAAAAACTAACAAATAAATTTTAAAATGTTTTATAAAATTTTAAAGGATTTTAGGGTTTTAAATATAAGGTTTAGGGTTTTAACCCTAAACTCTAAAATTTAAACCCTAAAAAGGTTTTAAACTCTGAAGACCATAAAACCTTAAAACTTAAACCCAAATACTTATTAGACACTAAACCCCAACCTTATAAATTTTCAGCCCTAAATCTTAAAATCTTAAGCCATGAATTAAAAACTTAGGGTTTAAAATGGGCAACTGAGTCTAATTTGTAACATTTGGGGTTTAGAAAATTTAGGATTCATGGTTGAAATATTTTAGGGTTGGGATTTAGTGTTTAATAAGTATTTGGGTTTAAGTTTTAATATTTTTGGGTTTATATTTTATAGTTTTAGGGGGTACAACCTTTTTTAGGGTTTGAATTTTAGGGTTTGAATTTTAGGATTTAAGGTTTTAACCCTAAACCTTAGATTCTAAACCCTAAAATCCTATAAAGTATTATAATTTTTTTTAAAATTTGTTTTATTTTTTTTTGTATTTTAAATATTTATTTATCATTTTTATTTAAAATTTATGAAAAAATTAATTTGAGGGAAAAATTGAGAGTAAAACTGGAATTTCAAAAAACTCATGTATGAAAATATACAAAATTATTGATTCCGTGTATTAAAATATACGAAATTATTGATTCCGTGTATTAATCTAGAAAATTTTTCCAGTTCGTGTATTAATATGGTAAAGAAAAAAGTTCATGTATTTAAAAGAGACATTTTTGAGATCTCCTATTACCTGTGTCTATATTTATAATCTGATAATATATTTTTATAAAATTTAAAAGTATATTTCCTCAATAAAAAGTTTTTTTTATTAAGGTTTGAATATTAATAAAAAATTAATTTTTGAAATACTTTTATTTTTACTTTATCAACAACATATAATATACATTGAATTCAAGAGTTGATAAAATAACAACTCTACCACAAATCATTAGGTTACATGTCCTTGTCTCACTATAAATTTTATTGAAAATTATAAGGGGGAATTGCAGGTTTTGTACCCTTATTTAATTTTGTCTTCAAAACCAGACCCCAATTTGAACATTAACCAAAACTAGACCTTTTTTATGCGAATTGACTATTCTAAACAAAAGAGCGGATGCCAGATGACAGTTTTACCTTTGGGAAGTCTGAATTTGCATACAAAAGTCTACGTATGAGACTTCATGCGTAGTCTACTCTATAATAACAGCTTAAATTTTAATTAGAAATTAATTAAAAAATAAATTTTTAAGGGAAAAATATACATTAACAAAACAAAGACTCTTCCCATCTATATAAAATAAAATTTCATACAAATGATTCAATTTAAACACATTTTAGGTTATAATCATATTTGATTATAATTAGGTCAAAACAAACTTCAAGAGAAGTCTAATCCGTAATGACAACTTAAATTTTAATTAGAAATTATTTTAAAAATATTTGCATACAAAAAAATATGCATTGGCAAAAAAATAACTTTTTTAATCTATAAAAAACGACATTTCAGTCAAATGAATCAATTTAATCCAACTTTATGTTACAATCACTTTTTTAATTAAAAGTAGATAAGTCTACTCCTTAATTAGAATTAATTTAAAGCAGGGAAAAATTTTGTTTGACAAAATAAAAATGATAATTGTCAAACCATAGAATATTGTGACATAGTAAAACAAAATCCATAAATTTTAACCTAATCAAGGTTGTTAACAAATATAATTGAAATTTTATTACGTTTTGTAGACTTCATATGAAGTCTGCAATGCGCAACCGATTTTATTAACAAAAATAGATATATGCATCCGGTTAGGTTAATCAACGGAGACTTCAGGGGAAGTCTGCATTGCTAAACCGATTTAACTAATCTAATCGGATGCAGATACCCCCAATGTATATAGGAATGATGCCCTCTAAAACCCTAATTTTGTTTATAACATCTGTCTCTCTCAAACGGCGCCTCATTTTCTCTCTCTTCTCTCACCTCGCCGTTGGAACCAGGAACGCTACTACCTCACGGTCAGAACCTCCGCCCGTACTCTCTCCCGATGTTGTATAAGTGGTAGCCCTTGTCCGTTTTATCCTCTATTATCTGTTTCTCATGTTTGTAATTGCGATTTCTCATATGTTTTCTTCATTTTTATGGTTTTGATTCAGAGGTATGGGGATACACAGCTACACTCAACCATCGAGTAGCAATTCCAGTTTGGCTAGCTATGGCTCTGTTGATAAACCCACACCCAGACCACCTACACCCATATCTGGAATCCTTAATTTGTGTTACTGTGGTTTGGTGCCCGTGACACAAACTTCCTCAACAGTATTGAATCCGGGTAGAATATTTATGGATGCAAGAACTATAAGGTACAACCATGGAAATTGTGTAATTTTTGAACTTGTGTTTGTAATTTGATTTTGGAAAACTGTTCTTGTGTATTTTGTTTCTACAGAATGGTGGATGCCATATATTTAAGTGGTGGGATGAGGCTTTAGTTGAGGAATTTCGAGACCTGAGATGGTCGATTGATAAACAGGCAGACTGCATGCGATTCCTCGGACAAAGTAATTCGGATGACCGGATTTTATGATCATTTGTCACGGATACAGCCGATATAGCCTAACTGAAGGAAGTAAAACGTGGTGGAGAATTCGATTTGAAGAACACGATTGTGCGCGTTGGTTTGAAGAATGTGTTCGTGGTCGTTGTAATAATATTAGGTTTGATCTCATACATTTCCTTAATTGCTTAGTTTTTAGTTATGGTAACTTGTAATCGGTTACCCTCCTGTTTTTGGAAGGGTGTAATATGTTTGTACTCCGCACAATGGTTTCGTTAAGCACTACAATATTGTATTAGGTTGAATCGGTGTTGTGTAGTTTATAATCAGATTTCATCAGAAGTCTATGATTTAAAATATTTAATTTGGCGGGATTACAAATTTGGGTACGAAATTTTAATATTAAAAAGTTCAAAATATTTCATTTTTAATTATTCAAAATATTAAAATTTGAACTTGAATATTAAAAGTTCAAAATATTTGAATTTTAATAGTGTGATGATAAAAAATTGTAAATACACTATGTTTCTTTCTCTTATAACCACAATAGTTTAATTTAAAGATTAAAGATTTTTTGAAATTAATTCTTTAATTTTAATGATTAATAGTTTTAGACTTCCGGAGAAGTCTGAAATTCAAATGAATTAAATGGGCAGGATCACAAAAGTTGGCGGGAAGTAATTCAAACTGAATCAAAAGTCTGAGTATTGTACCAGCTGAACCGATACAATATTTAACCTAACCGACACCAATTTTTAGCCTAACCGGTACATTTTTTAACCTAACCGGTACAAGTTTTAACCTAACCATATATATATATATATATATATATATATATATATATGTTTTATAGGTTATTTTTACCATATCCTAACCTAAACCTAAATATATTCTTAGTTTTCTCTGAGCTTGGCGATTCCCGGCGCCGCCGCAAGTTGTTTCGTTCACTCTGAAGCCTCCGTCCCTCAATTCCTCTGTCCTGCTTCCCGCCTTTGCGTACATGTAAACCCTTCGACTCCTTCGATTTTAATGGTTAGATCTCCAAGTGTTTAGCGTTTTTCTGATATATATTCCTTGGAGTTTGGATATAAGAGTTTCCTAATCGAATTTTTTTGTTCTCTTTGAATTTCTCCCTTCTCACCGCCGCTCCCCCCGCAACCCCTTTGTGTTGCTGCCGCTCTCTACCAGATCTGTTATCTTTAAATCTTCCGCCGCTATCTCATCAGGGTAAAGTTGTGTTTTTAATCTTTCAAACTGATAGTTTATTCGAAAGCAGGGAATTCTAGTCGGATGTAGACTTCTGGGGATTTTAGGTTAGATGTAGACCTCTGGGGTAGTCTGGCCCGACCTAGATTTCCAGATAAGTCTGCACGATTTAGACTGCCAAAGAAGTCTGCTCCGACGTAGACTTCCAGAGAAGTCTACCAACATAGACTTCTAAAGAAGTCTGATCTGGCGTAGACTTCCAGAGAAGTCTCGTGTGGACAGACTTCTCTGGAAGTCTGCACAAACGTAATTGTTTAGTGTTTATTATCACTGACTGATGTTATATGTTTATATGGTATGCAGATGATTGAAGGGGATGTGCCAGAATTCCCAAAAAGGTTTTACATTAAAGGTCTAGATCCCATCCCCGTTAAGAGCATTCACTACCACAACAGCGATGAGAAGCTATTTCGTGGATTATCTCAAACCTTGAAGGAAGATGAGTGGGCAGAGATAGCAGAGTCAAGTCTGGGTGTGTTTATGAAGTTCTTGAATCTTGAGTTTGGCTTGGCTTCTAGGTTGGTCCATTTGATGTTGGGCTTCCAGATCGAGTGCCAGAAGAAGTACGAGACAGAGATACGAGGAACTGAAGATCGGAGGTATGATTACTTGGGTGTCTACGATTGATTGTGTTGTGTTGTATGTTGATAATGTTGTATTGTATTATGATGTACTCTGGAAAACTATAATGATCTTTTGGGTATCTTTTGGGTACCATTAGGTATTGTATGGTTGTTTCTTGTTTACGAATTGGCCATACAATACCAACTGGTACATAGGTCGGTAAGTTTTTGTTTATTTGTACATGTTGATAGGTTGGTAAGTTTTTGTTGTAACCTATCATGATAGGCTGGTAAGTTTTTGTTGTAGCCTATCATGTAACATAACAGGTTTGGGTACTCCCCAGTTATTTATGATGATATTTATCGGGTACTTGTGTGTTTTGTGCTTCTTGTATTTCTCAGACTGAATATGCAGTCTGTAAAAATTAAATCAGACTGTATCGGCAATCTGTAATAATAAATCAGACTGGATCTTAAGTCTGAAAATAACTCATCCGATGTCAAAATATTCTTTTAGACCCGTTATTGAACCGGTTCGGTTACAAACAAGTTGTCCCCAATTTATTTATATATGATAATACTTATCGGGTACTTGGGTGTTTTATGCTTCTCACATGTTTCAGACTGAAACTGCAGTCTGAATATTAACTCAGACGGAATCGGCAGTCTGTAAATTAACTCAGATCCGTTATTAAAATATTCTATATAATTACTTTGAACCCATCTTGAACCGGTTCGGGTGCAATCGATATTGTATAAACCGGTACAATTTTAGTTACCAATATCGAACCGGTGCAACTTTAACCTAACTATTTATACCTTCCCCCCCCCATAACTTATCCCTAAACCTAACTCTAGATCCCCGCGGTGATTTTTATTCCCCTTGGCAATCCCCTTGGTGATCCTCCACCACAAGTCTGCGGACAGGTAACCCCCCTTGGCGATTTTCGTTTCCGTCTTAGTTAGTTTGCTTTGTATTTGTGTGTCTCTCAAACCCTAGTTGCTTTGTATTTTGATGTCTCTTTCATACTCGATTTGCTTTGTATTTGGATATGTCTCTCTCGAACTCGATTTGCTTTGTATTTGGATAAGTCTCTTTCATACTTGATATCTCTCTTGCTTGTATATGTTGGTAATGGATTTTGTTTGTTTAACTATATTGTAGATGGCTGATGGTGATGACCATCCACAATTTCCAAAGAGGGTTTTCACCACAGGTAGAGATCCCCTTCCGGTTAAGAGCATTCACCACTACATCAATGATGTGAAGCTGTTTCCTGCATTAAGGGAGGCCCTTAATGAAGACGAATGGGCAGAGATATCATGGTCACGTCTGGGTGTATTCCTGAGGTTCTGGGAGCTTCAATTTGAATGGGCGTCTAGGTTGGTCCACTACATGTTGAGCTTCCAGATCGAGTGCCAGAAGAAGTACGAGATATGGAGTCTCGTTGGTGTAAATCCGGTTAGGTTTTCACTTACTGAGTTCGAAAGTATCACATGTCTAAACTGTGAGTATCGTGGTGACTTGGTGGAAGAGATGGAACTCAAAGAAGAGACGATAGAGTTATGGAGATTGCTTTGGGTGGATTTTAGTTCGGGTCCAAGCATTCAACAGTTGACCATTGGCTGTGAGCATGCTGGATTCTGGAAAGGGAGGATCGTATTAGGCTTGGCTACCTTGCCATTCTAGCTGATTTTATTGGAGCAAATAAACCACCATTCCAACACCGATGCACTTGTCTAGGATGGTCATGGATTTGGATGCTTTCCTGGATTATCCATGGGGTAGGGTTGCTTTCAAAAATCTCATAAACTCTGTGAAGGCTGCAGACTTGACCAAGTTGTGTGGAAGTTCTCCAGGTATGGATTTACACAGTTATGCTTGATTCTCGAGTACAGTTTGGAAATCCATTTGATGTTAGGGGTGCTGGACCGAACACTCCGTTGCTTGCTTATCGAGGGACTAGAGGCCGAAAGAACACCAAGGAGACCATGCTTAGACAAGTATAGTTATGTTTGTCATCCATGTCGTTTTCCTTTTAATTAGACTGCCGGAGAAGTCTTACTCGATTGGCCAGACTGCCAGAGACGTCTACTAATATTCAGACTTACAGAGAAGTCTTACTCGATTGGCTAGACTGCCAGAGAAGTCTCACAATCTTGCAGTTCTTGATTCTTATAGATTTCTTGCTTTTGCATACTCGCTTTAACAACCTTGTTGTGAAGGCTAGGGATGAAATGTTTCCACAATGGGACGATGATGTGGAGGACGAGAAGATTGGAAACCTTGTGGGAGCATTATTAGGGGATTTAGGACCATGGAGATGGAGCGAGGAGGACTGGGATGACAAAGAAATTTAGTTCTCGAATTTAATTTGATGTGGCATATTTGTTTGAACTTATGGTTCTTGGCTAAACTTTGTTTGGATATTGTTGTTGACTTAACTTTATTTTAGTACTTCTCTAGTCTTGTTTTCCCATTTCTCCGATACTACAATGATAGTCATAGCCATACAAGCTTATAATACAAATATCCATACAAACATAATTATACGAATAAAAACACAATAGGGAATGCATAGTCATGCCAACGACTTAAGCCATACAATAATAGTTAACATGGTCATAGCCATAGAAGCTTAGGATACATACATAATTAAACGAGTAAAAGCATAATAATGGGGAGACATGCATAGTCATGCAAATACATATTTTTACAGACTTCACAGAGAGGATTATGCAGACTTCCTTGACAGTCTCATGAATACTTCAGTCTCAATCCATCTCTAATCATCTTTATGCGCCTGGAACAAACGGCACGCGTAAATAATATACTCTAGGCAAGTGTGTGTCAAAACAAAATATTATTTTTACTTACGCAATTAGGTCGAGTATGATCAGGTTGCTTGCATTTCGAATAGTTGTAGTGCGTTGTAGTTTTTCTCGGTTTGATCCCTCTTTTCTTGGACAACTCGAGCCATGTCTGCCACCTCGACTTCTTCTTCCTCCCCGGAGGAGTCTTGACGATTGGAGGGCGGACTAAGACTTCTCCTGTTTCCACAGGACCGTTTGCGGGAGAAATTAGATGCGCATATGTCGAATACAAGCAATCCTTTGCATAAACCGGGGAAACAGAATTAGAATACTGCAGACCGGCATCTTTCACAGCTGCAATAACATGCAAACAAGGAATTTTCTCAACATCATACAACCCGCAAGAACATGTTGATCATTCCAAATCAACAATATAGCCGCGTGTTCCACCAGTTACTTCAAAACGCCAACTGCCAATGCGTTGAACAATCATTTTATCCGCATAATCTTGACGTATAGCTAACAAAGTTTGAACTCCTCGACTTTGGCGTGTTGTGATCCCTAAAGCGTCTTCCCATCTTTTATAATACCCACCTACAAATCTTACCTCTAATGAACTCCAATGGAAACGAGATTGGAAAGCCGCGGGCTTTCTTGAGAACGGCGTTAAGAGATTCTGCGATGTTGATTGTCTTTATGTTGTAACGCGTTCCAGGGAAATGTACTCTTGAACATAATTTCATCCGCTTCCACCAAGTATGTCGCAAGGTTGGGGTTAACGTTCCGTATTGCGTCCATGTATCAATTAAAATCCACAAGCGTATATGCATACGCGACACCTTTCACCAAGTACATGATCTCCTTCCCTCGGAATCTTGTGATAATGTTTTGTTACAAATGATAATAACATATTCCCCTTGTGGCCCAAGGCATAACAGTAGCACATGCTTTCGCAATGGATGAATGACGATATGAAACTATTGTCATTGGGTATTCATCGGAAAAACATTTTTGCAAGTTGGTGAAGAACCATTCCCATGAAGCATCATTTTCCGAGTTTACAATTCCAATGCCAATGGAAATACTTGAAAATTAGCGTCTTGACCAGCTGCTACTAGGAGAACTCCCTCATACTTCCCATTCAAGTGTGTCCCATCCACAACAATCACTCGCTTCAAGTACTGAAATCCGGCAAAAAAGCTCCATACGATAGAAACAAATATTTGAAACGACTATCCTCATCACATACAAGATCGGTGATAGTTCCCGGATTAGCTTGGCTGAGATGTTGCAAATAAGAAGAGAGCTTCTCGTATCCTTCTTCCGGTGATCCTCTTACCAATTCTTGGGCGTAAATCAAGGCTCTGTAAGAAGTTCTGTAACTCATCTTCAACTTGAACAACTCCCTCATTGACGATTTGACATGAAATGGCACGATTCCTTCAACCGTACCAAAATGATCAATAAATAGCTTTCCAATGGATTTTGGGGTGCAAGCTCTACGCTTTAATGATCGGTCCGCATTAGAGCATGTATGGTTCTTCACATATTTCGTCACAAAAAGCGTGTTTGGCTTGTTCTTCAACCCCGCTCTAAGCCTCCACGAGCATCCTTCCACACGACAAATTGCGAGAAACAAATATGGTTGAGACTTATGTACTTTAAAGGAAAATTTTTGCATCAACGCCGTCGTTCTTAACTCCGACACAAGCTCCTCCTTCGACGGAAATGAATTTTTTAACGTGGATTTGATCAGACCAGTTTGCATTGCCTCTCAGTACGCCATCATTAAATTACTCATCCTGAAATTCCGAATCTTCTTCATCCTCATCCGAGTCATTTATTTTCCCGTATACACTATAATCCACGTATGAGTCACTTAACGCTTCTTTGACATCCACATTCTCGTGTTCTTTCATATCTTCATTCAATAACTCATCTTCATCCGCTAACTCATCCATGTCTTCGTCACCAGGTTCCTGTGACATGTTATCATCATCCATATCCATCTTTACTCCCGGATTAGCTCAACCAAACTCTGAACTTGTCTATCATTTGAGACATACATAGGCGGTGTATCCACAAGCATATGCTTCATCATGTTCTCGGGTAGTGAGTAAGATAAATTCACCATCTCGGTTTCCTCATAATCTGCTAGTGCCATTTCAAGGAGCTCGCCATGAGTACAACCATCTCTCAATACAAGCATTCTCCCTCCTTTCGTCTTCTCGATATTAAAATGCAATGACGTGTCTCTCATCTGGACCCATCTCCCGAAAATAACAGGTACATTAACCATTGCTTGTCATCAAAATAACAAAACCAAAACACATTACTACCAACAACAACAAAAAAGTTGATGCAGACTTCTTAATAATTAATTTAAACACAAAATATTCATTGAAGCTAGAGTAGGAAGAATATACATGTCAAATTCATACTGATGATAGTTAAATTTCCCTAAAATATTCAGCAAAAATCAAAACTAAAAAAAAAAAATCTCATATGATGTAAAAGCTTTTTATAAAATACAGACTTCCCGAGACGTCTGATTTGAATATAAGAGTTAAATACCTGAAAACACAATAAAATTAGTAATAAATAGAATATTACGAATAAAAATATCAAAATCATACATGTAAAAGTCATATCTCAACTAAAGACGCAAGAATAAAAAATGTTAAAAAATGTTTTACACATAGTATGTAAATAAGTTTTTTTAATTTACAGACTCAGCTAGAAATCTAAACGCAGACTTCTACATGCAGTCTCATGCGAGCATTATTTTACCAAAAAACATAAGAAAATTAAGTAAGGCTTTAATATGACGAATAAACATATAAAACTCATACAGACGGTAGTATCAAGTCACACAAAGACATAGGAAATAAAGTTTCTAAATAATATTTTACACATATTATGTAAATGCATTTTAAAATATACAAACTTCGATGAGAAATCCACACCGCAAACTTCTATGGTCGTCTGCGTAAAAATAAATCAATATAAACAAACAAAAATCATTTAAGCTAGATTATGACGAAAATTGACGTGAAATTTGTACTGATGGTAGATAAATTCGCATATAATATTCATAGAAAATCAAACATGAAATATTGTAAACAACATTTGATTTAAAAGCTTTTTAATTATACAGGCTTAAATAACAGTATGAAATTTAGACTTCCACAAAAGTCTACTTTGACAAGCTAGAAACCTGAAAACCTTAGAAAATTAGTTATAATTCGAATAATACGAATAAAGACACCAAAATTATACCAGACTGCAACCAATTTATACCAAAGAATCAGGTTCAAGAAAATTAAATAAATGTTTTACACATTTGCAGTAAATGAGATTTTAAATATACAGACTTCATTGCGACATTTATAACGTATAGAAGTCTCAAACAACCATTATTTAACCAGACTGCTAAAGAAGTCTACTATATTTTTCAGACTGATCTGGACGTCTGCGACACTGTGAGGGGTCTATTCTTGCAATTGCCGAATTATTCACGCAGAGTCAGTCTACGGAAAAAGGGTCTAGTTTTGCAATTGGAGAATTATTTAAGAAGTCTACTCGATAAATACAGACTAACATATCAATCTGGAATTTTTAATAGACTTCGCTAGCAGTCTACTTTTCTTAGTAGATTTCTCGGGGTCTAGTTTTGCAATTGACAAAACAATTTTAGACTGCCAAGTAAGTCTGTAGCTTTGAGACTTCCATGACAGTCTGTAGGGGTCTAGTTTTAGGGTTGACCAAAACATATTATTAATTAAATAGTAGACTCTCTGTCAGTCTAAAACTGAAGTAGACTTCGTCGGCAATCTGAACTGCAAATGTCAACGTTTTTACTCGTGGTCAATGATGTGCAGACTGCGCAGGACGTCTGAAATTAAGTCAAACTTTGGTCAACTCCAAAACTAGACCCCTCGGTGTAGCAGAATTCTCCAAATGCCTAGAAGACTACTCCAAAAAAATCTTCGACTCAGTCAATTCCAAAACTAGACCGTTTTAAAGGAGACTTCTATGACGTCTGCATGAATTTTTTTTGTTATCAAAGTAATTCCCGCAGACATCACCAGAAGTCTACAATATATAAATTCAATTCCAAAACTAGAACCCTTGTTGACCTGCAGGCTACCAAGGAAGTCTACTTTTGCGACAATTTGTTTAAAATCATAGAAAGTGATCGGAAACATACCTATGAAACGGTTTTAAGCTCCGTCGAGCTTCGGGAACTTAAATGGGGAGGATTAGAAGCCAATACAACTCGTTTCATAAGCTAAGTTGGCCGGCAAGGAGAGAGTTTGAGTTTTGAGTATTTGTGGATGAAATTTAGAGAGGTTTTGGGTTGAATTTTTTTATGTTAATGAAGGATAATGGTTGAAGGAAGTATTGAGATGCATTTAAATGCATCAATTCAAGTTAAGTGAGAATTTATGGCTTCAAATTTGGTGGTTCAAGGTGGTTGGCAAAATTGAAGAAGATGACATATTGGTAAATACGTGAGGAAGATGAGGGTGGTCATGTATTTTGAATTTCCGAAATTAAAAAAAAATTAAGGAAAAATGGCATTTTGGTGAATATATGAAGAGTGTAAGAAGAAAATGGGAGAAAAATGGCTAATGTTGAGATGGAGGCGAGAGGAGTCCAAATTTGCAATTGACTTCAAATAATGATTTTTTTTTAAACCCTCCCAAATTATAAATACATGTTTATCACATACTGTAAAACTTTAATTCTTGTATGTATTATAAGAGTGAATCACTGAGAGTGATTGTATCTATAATGCTACTTTAAGATACTAGCTATTATTATTTTCTCCAAAATACTATTTTTAGATTTGGATTATTTTTAAAAAAAATCATGCTATGACATGGTATATATATAATCATTTATAAACATTTTTACTATCGTAATTATTTATGAATGTTTAAAATATATATATATATATATATATATATATATATATATATAAACAATACTGTGAAATAAAAATATAAGTGGTATTTTGGAAAATGGTATCATAAAGATATTATTTTTGAAATGTACCTGGTTAATTATATTGTAGAAACTAGTTTGATATATTATAATAATTCTTTGATAATATGTATAACAAGGAGTTACAATCTATATATCAAAACAATTATAAATCCAATGACAGTTGGTTATCTTTTAATAGATACTAGTAAATATATCCTAAAGAATGTATTTTTTTGCGTATTATAACGAATGCAATCTTATCAGAGATTCATAGTGTTTCTGATCAATTCATCCTAACTATAGTGCATAATCACGGATATCACTCAATAAAATGAATCACAAGATAAAATTAAATCAAAATATATGTGATGATAATTTAGACGAATTTTTTATGTGATGATAATAGAAAAATTCTAAGACATGCCTCTTTTAATATGCCCCTTTCAAAAATATCTCATTTATCTTTCAAAAATATTTTTGAGCTTAATCTTGTAGGGTTAGGGTTTAGTGCTTTACAAACTATTTGGGTTTATGTTTGAGGTATTAGTGTTTATATTTTAGGAGTTTTGGATTTATTAAGGATTAAAAGGTTTAGAATCTAGGGTTTAGGAACCCTACAAAACATTATAGGATATTTTAAAATATTTAAAATGATAATTAGATTGAATTTAGATTAAAACTAATATATTTTTTTAAATAACAAAAAAAGATGTATTTAAAAAAATATACATCCAAAATGGACATATTTTAGATTCCCTTCGATAATATACATATGTATACTCTAGGCCTGGGCTTTTGTAACTGGAACCAAAGAACCGAACCGAACCGAACCGAACTGAGAAAAAGGGTATCGGTTCCGGTTCGGTTCGAGCTCAAGAACCGAACGGTTCCTAGAGATAGGGAACCGTGGATCTCGGTTCGGTTCGGTTCTGAACCGGGATCTAATTGCGAACCGAAAGGAACCGGAGTTAACCATGCAAACCACAGAACTTTCGTATTCACACTCGCCACTCGCAAACCTCACGCGAGCTTTCGCCTTCCCTTCGATGAAAAAAATCCCTCAATTAAAACTGGAAGAAACTTTAAATTCATGTCATTCGTCGACTCCACTCACTCCACCACTTTCACCCTCACCCACAACGAACATCGATTCTCAGGTAACCCTTGTTCTTTGGCTTAATTGTTGTCTGGTAAACGATTGAGAGTATGAAACTATGAATGTTTGAGATTTGATTTGTCTCCCAATTCGATAGTTAGGGAAAACGATTTTGAAACCTTTTCTTGCTTATGGGTTTATGATTATGTGTTCTTAATTAGTCTCTTTATTTATATGTAGATGGATTCCTCTTTACCAAAGTTACGCGGCGAAGAAGAAGATGATATTGGTGATGATGATTCTTCGAGTGACAACATGAGCGAGGATGAGTTTGTAACTCCAATCCCTGGCACGGGTTCATCAGGCAAAGAAAGGAGAAAGTTTCATCATCATCAGAACCGAAGGGAAAGAAGACACGGTCTGAAATGTGGAAGCATTTCACAAGGCTGAAGGACGATCGTGATAGGTGCACATGTAACTACTGTGGAAATGGATTCAGTTGTTTGACAACTTCTGGGACTTCAAATCTGAAGAAGCATTTCAGGAATTGCAAGCAATATGAGGTGTGGAAGACTCAAAATCCTAAAGACAAAGGGAAAGCCAAACAACAACAAAATGTAGGACCTGATGGTTCTTTGCAAGCTAGAGTCAGTCAGGATGTGTGGAGAGAAGCTACAAATGAGCTAGTAGTGTTATGCGAGTTGCCACTCTCTTTTTTTTTAGAGTGTGGGGTGGCGAAATTTCTGCAACAAGACCAACAGTTTCCATCCTCATTCACAGAGAATGGCTACAAGATACATTGTGAAGATGTTTGTCTCAAGGAAAGAAGAAATGCGAAAATTCTTTAGAGCAGACAAGCAACGTGTGTCTCTGACTACAGACATTTGGGTTGCTCCAACAACACAAAGCAGCTACATGGTAATAACTGCTCATTTCATTGATAGTACTTGGGAACTTAGGAAGCTCATCATAGGGATTAAGTACGTAGTGGATCATAAGGGTTCTACTATAGTTGGTTGTCTTCTAGAATGTCTAGAAGATTGGGGGATTGAGAAGATTTTTACCATTACAGTTGATAATGCCACTGTTAATACTTTAGCTCTTACAAATTTTGTGGAGAAATTTAAAGAGATTAGCTATGATGCTCTGGTTTTCAATGGTGAGTTCATGCATGTGAGGTGTGCTTCTCACATCATCAACCTATTTGTTAAGGATGGCTTGCAGGAGGTAGTTAAGAGTATAAATGGTGTACGCAATGGGGTTCNTGAAGTCTTTTGAGGATAAGGTTGAAGCTGGGAGATCAGTGACAAGAGGCAGCCTACCTTTAGATTTGAAGACACGGTGAAACTCTACATATCTCATGCTATCAAGGGCTTTAAAGTTTAGATTGGCGTTTGACAAGATGGAAAAGGAAGACAAGTTGTACCATGAGTATTTTCTTCAAGTTGATAAAGATGGAAATCAGAGAGTTGGTCCTCCAAAGTCAAGAGATTGGGATGAGATAGAGAGGTTAGGGAAGTTCTTAATTCTCTTTTATAATTCTACTTTAGTTGTCTCTGCACCTACTAGTGTCAATGCACATTTATGCTATGTAGAGATTTGCACAATAGAAAGGAATCTCATTAAGCTTGCTAGTAGCCCAAGTCCGCCATTACAAGAAAAAGCTAATGCTATGAGAGCTAAATTTGATAAGTACTGGGCTGGATTGAGAGAGATAAATAAGTTTATCATCATAGCTAGTGTCTTTGATCCTAGGAAGAAGATGCAATTTGCACTTATGTGTTTTGAGAGGCTTTATGGGAAAGATAGTGTAGTTGCAAAGGGCCTTTATGATTCTGTCTTACAAGTATTAAGAAGATTGTTTGAGGAGTCCAACAATGTGTATGCATGTAGACAGAATATTGCATCATCATCTCATGCTGCATCATCATCCACATCAGGAGCATCTTCTCAGTCTCAGACGTCTAACTCTCAGGGTGCACAACAAGAACAAGATCAAGATGATCTTCTAGGTGATTTTGATGATGATTTCTCGGGTTATGAGAGAATGGATTCTATATATATGGAGANTGGAGATGATCAGTGCAAAATGGATTCATGATGCTAGTAATGAATTAGAGCTTTACTTGAAGGAAGCAGCAGTTAATCCTCCTCTTTTACCAGATGTAGAGTTTGATCTACTTAGTTGGTGGAGAATGCATACTCCAAAGTTTCC
>OVAP01002886.1:0-18091 GCA_900406295.1 Aurinia saxatilis
AACAATGGCTGTAAAGAAGTATATATAGGGACTAGGACGGATTTTAGGTTTTGATAATTAACATAAAAGATTAAGGAAAATCTTCATCTTGAGATTTGAGAATATTTCCTTTTCTGTCCGCCAGAATGACATGTCTTCACTAAAACTGTCATATCGCCTCAACCAATAATCAGAATGAGCTGAAACCACCGGAAAAGTGAAGCTAACTCAATTTCTTATGTCGTGTCAAAATTTGAGATTAAAATTCCTTCAGGAAGACCTTCGTCTGACATGATCTTTAAGGAACGTCGGACTGCTTCTGCATTGTCATTCCATTTATTTGTTTCCTTTTGCTCCATAATTCCTCCATAATTCACCAAAAGCCCCAAATTCGTCCATGTACCTAAAATAACTTATTTGGACTCTAATAATAATATATAGACTCTAAAATATAAATAATTATATGTTTATTATGATAAAACCCGGTAAAATATGAGGTATATCAATAAATGAGATCGAGAGAAGAAGATTGGCGTTGCTATAAATTCGTTCAAGTGAAGATTAGAATACTTACTTACCAAGACGCTTCCGGGTAACGCTTTCAAGAAGTTAGTTCATCATATTGTATTACGCCGTTTCAAAGATCCAAAGTCATGTACTCATGAGGGGGAGTGGAACCAAAGTCTAAAGTCATGTACTCACGAGAGGGAGTAAAAGCACGCTGCACTCTTTTTCCCTTTGATATTGCATCCCTTTGGTTTTTTCTATTGGGTTTTCCGGATAAGGTTTTTAATGAGGCAGCATCTTACGCGTATTAAATAGTAGTGTTTTGTAATAATGGTCATTGATAGGAGTGATATTTTACCATTTTTTACCATATATATCAATTACTTTTTATGACACAACTAAAGGATTTCAAGATAAAAGTGATGATTTTCACTATTTTATGTTTTCAAAGTGTTTTTTTTTTTGTGTGGAAATAAGGCTTTTTAGGTCATAAATGGGTATTATTGTCTAAATTCAGCAATTCAGCACCAGATGTTTGGGGCCAGAGGAATCTGTTGTACATTTTGGATTGAAGTGAGAATTGAAGACAATCAAGTCACGTGAGTCAGCTGTCACATGGGCTTAGAATCAAATCATTCGTCCCAATGAGCAAGAAGTTATTCCCTTAATACTGAAAACTGATGAAGAGGATCAGTTCCACGCTCCAGAAGTTTGACCTTATATGAAGACCTTACCAACAGAGCTTGCTCTGAGATTTTGACACAAGATAAATGAAGAAGTCAGCTTTCCAATGCAAGTGGAATGAAACAATTCAACAGTTAGATATTGAGTTATGCTGATTCTACAAAGACAGATTGCACAGTCTCGATTTGAAGCAGTCGAAGAACGCGAAGGAAGAACGATCGATCGATTGCCATATTGGATCAATCGATCAAGGCCCAAAAAATCTCTTGAAGCCCATGAATTGAAGCCCATGAGTGAGTCAAGGCCCAATGATCCATTAGAAGTTTCCAGACGTGTCAAGATATTTAGTGGTTACCAAAATATATTTTTGGATAACCATCGATCGACTGAAGAAGATAATATCAAATATTGTGAATATCTTCAGCTGATCTTCTCTTAGCCCTTTACTGAAGCCCTTGGTCGTGCCTCACTCTCTATATAAAGAGACTTCTCATCTCAGACAAGGGTGTACCTCTCTTCACTAAAACTCTCTAGAGAGAGCACTTTGCTTTCATTTCTTTCTCAAATTCTTTGTAATTTCGTCTTGTTGTTGTAAGGAAAAAGATTTCATCCTCCTTGTCTACTGATTTGGAGAAGTTTTCTAAACCCTTTTCTATTTATTTATGATGTCAATTTCTATTGTTTTTGCTATGGCTTTTGCTATTATACTTGAGTAGATCTTTTGTTGGGGCTAAAGATTTTCAATAAGATTTTCATGACTTAACAGATAGGTAGGATTTATGCTTAACACATGATTGCTAGGATTGACACCTTAGTGATTCGTTTTATATTGATCTCTTCATTTTGACAATATGATGAGATTGATAAGAACTAGTTAAATGATAGGTAAACAACTTCTGCGGCTTGCTTTCCTAGTTTATACTTTGTGACTATTGTGTGAATTAGGATGTTAAACATGTTTAATCATGACTATGAAAATAGGGAGATTAATTTACGACTGACTTTTTTACTTAACCAGATTTTATCTGCCATAAACCCTGAATAGTTTAATCCATGAACTCTAAAGAATTCTCTGAAACCCGACAATTACAACAATAGTTTATTTATCTTTCTCTTTTATTTCATTTTGCATTTCATAAACCAAAACCTTTCCAATCGATCGATTGACTAACCTCATTCGATCGATAAATGATCCTAAACTTATATTTTGTTGCTTAGCTCAAGTTGAATCGATTTTGCTACTGTGTACACTTTGCCTCCCCGTGGATTCGATCCCTAAGTACTACTACAAGAGCATGTGCGCTTGCAGGAATATTTTGGGTGAAAAATAAATCATCATCAATCATCCAATGGGAGTATTATGAAGCTATTTATGGATGCCCATTATAAGATCCATTCGTCTAAGCTAATTAAAAGATTAAACTTAAACTCTAATTTTGTATTGTATAGAAGGCTTGTCTCTCTAATAAAATAAACACACCTTTGATATTTTTTTCATAACAAAATAAGAAAAAACATGCTGAATAAATGCAGTTAAAATCACCATTTTTACTACTTCATGAAGTTAGTTCAATTTATGGAAGGTTCAGTGCTTCCATTGACCATCACTTATTAACTGTTATGTCGTTATAATCTTTTAAGAACTATTGTAATCTTTTTCGGGGGTGCGGAATATATATTACTAAATCTTTAAAGATGACCACGTATGGAAAGATACACCCTAGGACTTTAGGGGTTCAGTTTATAAGACTATATAAAGTGAGATATGAAGAAATGATTAGACACCGTGTATACTACTATATAGTCTATTAAGCGAAAGAGTAGTGGAAAAATACTGAGAAATCTTTAAAGTAAATAATTTTTGTCTCTACTGCCTCAAATTAGAAACAGTTTTATGTCCTTTTCTAAAAAATGTCCACCTAGACAATTAATCTCCCTTGAAATTGGTACGCCTTGTTCCACCCAAACGATTAAATGTAATTGGTTCTATTAATTGTGTATCTGATTAATTTTCCGTTTATATTAAATTATTAGTATAATTGTCGATTTATTATATCTTGTTAAAATTATGGGATGATTTATTTCTCATTTTTCTTGATTTTAAACCTAAAATAAGTTCAAAAAATGTATTTATTTGTTAATAATGAATATAAAATATGATGAAAAACAATAGTGAAAATATTTAAAATGAGTGACTGCTATGGAGTTAAAATTTTGGGGACACTATTAACTGATTGAGATGTAATCATTTACGTAAAAAAATTGAACACAAATCTTTGAATACCATGAAGTCAAATATATTATACCTAATTAATTAAAATATTTTATAAAAACTAAAATAAATCCCCGATTAATCTACGTTTATTTTTTTTATTTTTAATAAATTGCTAGACTCGACCGCCTAACAAAATCCTGAAACTTGATATATGTAATATAATGATACATTTTTAAGAACAATTTAAGTATTAAATTTAAAAGACACGTAATAATAAGTCTATAAATTCCATGGAATTAAGCCAAGCCTAATAAGATAAAACGTTTCACAAAAGCTATCAAACAAAATCATATACGCATATTAGCAACCGATTTCTTCCCCACAAATTAGATAAACAACGAGTTAGCTATAAATCATTATGTCGTTTCAAATCATAAGATTAGATTAGATAAAAAATGTTTGATAAATAAATTTGTGTGCCAAGCACTCATTTTCTAGTATATGGGACTAAAGATAATCGGTGAATGTTGTTAAATTTTGCTGAATGTAAAACTTTGCAGAATTAAAAGATGATTTGTTATGGAATATTACTAGGAAGTCAAATGGTAATAATTGATGAATCTGGAATAATTTTGCTGAATATAAGAAAAATAAATATATCTACATATAAGTTGGTGTTGGAAGAGTTGTATAATATAGTTATATATATATATATATATATATATATATATATATTGCTGAATGTAACTGAATTTGACTGAATTTTTCCGGTTAAAAATGGTAACAATGGAATTACTAAATATTGCTGAATTCAGCTGAATTATTTATATGTGTTACCAGTTACCCTGATATGTTGCAGAATATTGCTGAATAACTAGTAAGTCAAATGGTAAAAGTTACTAAATCTAACAAAATTTTGCTGAATATGAAGGAATCCTGTATATAGGAATCTGATATATTATTTCAATGACGAAATAATTTAACATCTGCCTAGCTGAATAAATTTTAAAAAATATATATATATATATATAAATAAATCTAAAATAAATTTGAATTTTTAAATATTATTACCATTATTACTAATATTAGATACTTTTGTATTTAAACATATTAAAACATTATTTTAAAAGAAGGAAATCTCAAAAATACCCTTTTTGAGTGCACGTTTTTTAAAATACTCCTATTTTTTTTGTTAATTTTGAGAAATATATTTGTTTCAATCTAAATTCAATCTAAACTATCATTTTTAATATTTTAAAATATTCTATAATGTTTTGTAGGTTTTAGGGTTAAAACCCTAGCCCTAAAATTATAAACCCTAAAAAGGTTTTAATCGAAAATAAATCCATAACACCTAAAATATAAACCCTAATACCACAAACATAAACCCAAATAGTTTGTAAAGCACTAAGCTCTAACCCTACAAGATTTACGCCTCAAAGTAAACCTTAAATCAACCCTAAATCTAAAAAAGGGTATTTTTAAAAGATAAATGGGTGTATTTTTGAAAGAGGCATATTGAAAGGGACATTTCTTATAATTTCTCTTTGAAAGAAGTTACACTAGACTAAGACTGGTGTTGTCATTGTGTCACCATCTAGGTTCGAGTTCCGCATAATGCATGACTGCTGAATTATTGAAAAAATTATGTAACACTAATTCACTAGTGAAAGGCATCCCCTAGTTGTTGCTTGATCCCATCACATATTGTCTGCATATAAGCTCCATCCGTTATTCCCTCTTGCTCTTGCAACAAATTCATTTCTGCTTCATTTCCACCTTCTTCGTTGTTATGAAATTGTTCTTGTGGGATTGCGTTAGCATGCAAAGCAATATTAAAATCAAAATCCGGACTTTGAGAAAGCCGAATAAAATATGTTGGTTATGAATTTATAACATAATTACAAAAACACAAAATTACCTATACAATAACATAACTAAAATATGTTGGTTATGAATTTATAACATAATTTGATCAATACAAAAATATAATTTATTAATGGTGAATAATTATACCTACATATATTTATCTATTTTTTTTGTTATGGATAATATTAACATTTAAATAAAGAACTACAAAATAGAAGAAAATGAAAATTTATCTGATTATTGTGGAAATATAAAAGATTTTTTGCTATGTAATTCATTTTTTTCCTTCTTTCTGCTACAACTTATACCCAACAATAGAATAATGAAGTCAGTAAATATTTAGAATCAATTAATTAACATTCAGCAATTCTTCACATGCATTGGAAAATGCATTTTGCAACTGCAATTAATGGATGTAACTGGTAATGTAAAAAAAAAAATCAGCTGAATTCAGCCATATTCAGTAATTCCGCTGTTATCATTTACATCCGAAAAATATATATTTAACTATATTCAGTAAAATATATATTTAAATATTTATTTAATTATATTATATAATTTTTTCAACACCAACTCATATATATATATATATATATATATATTTGTTTCTTTTATATTCAACAAAATTCTGCTAAATTCAACAACTGTTACCAATTGACTTACTAGTTATTCAACAACATTCCACAACAAATCATTTTTTAATTATGCAATATTCTACATTCAACAAAATTTAGCAATATTGAGCAGTTATTATTTAGCCCCAATAATTAGAAATAAAACTTAAAATTATGCAATTCAGCAGAAATTTTCAGTTACCAGTTAGTCCTATATATTGGATTAAGAAACCCATTATTCAAACTAAGTGGAGGGACTGAGTACAAGTCAACTTTGACTACATAAGACTAAAAAATAAATACTAAAATTTGGGGGCATTAAATTTATGTAAATTTGGTGGACATGAGACAAATGTTTTTTCTCAAACATTTTAGGCACGGCTCTGCTATGGCTGAAGGTAAACCACTATAAATCGGATGTCTTTATGATCTGTTGAATTTGCTGAATTGTTTTTTGAATCAAATCAAATTTGGATATTACATGAGGTCATCAGTTCTAGTAAAGTAGGACCCAAAGTTTGGATATCCTAAACATCCTCATAATCAAGATTTATAATTCTATTCTTACATTAAAGAAGTGTTACTGGGCACAGTAGCCTGACAAACGATCATTGCTTCCTTCAATATTAATTTTAAAATTGCAAAAGTAAAAAAAAAACATAAAAGTTTCTGTCTTTCGTGGATACATCCCTACGACCCTACCTAAAACATTAATCATTCATTGATATCGTACAAATTCATTGTAAGATAAAAAAAAGAAAACTAAAGTTAAAATTAAGATATGCATATATACGGAGACCTAATCACGTTTGACGTTTGTACGGCGACCAACACGCAAAAATAAATCAAGATTTTGGATTCCTTAATTGTGTCGTTTGGTTCTTCGTCCACCCAACATTTTAAATACAAATAATATTATTTTACTTTCGTTAAACACAAACAAAACCAGCTATCTTGCAGAGCATCTTGGACTTGTTGGGTGGAAAATCTTAAGATATTATAGGAATAATTAAACAAATTACTAAATTTAAATTCCGAGGATTTAGCTAATACTTTTAGTTAACACTTTAATATCTTGACATGTGTGAACACATGATCTGATACAACGGTCAGAGAGTGTACGCCATGTGAAGGTGTTGGGAGGTCTTTAAATGTCTTTCATAATTGTAACTTCATTTTCAAGTTTGGTCACTACATCGATATAACTGCACATCACAATCCGTAACCAATTATCATTTTTCCAAGTAACCACATAACTTATTTTAGGGCCTCTACTAAGCTTTTATATTCTTTGTCTGTCAAATTGATCGTCACTATGCAAAAAAAGAAAAAGAAAAAGACCCCTTGTTTAATAAGAGATTGTTTTTAACAAATCTAAAGTTACGTTCGTATACTTATCTGAAACTAGTGATCCAATATCACTGAACTTTGGGTACAATTGGATTGTGGTATTGTTAGAATATATGAGTGTTTGTGCGGAAGTTTTGAATGTTAGTGAGTAGAGAATGTGTTTGGAAGAATGAGAGATTTAGTAGCAAGAGAATGAGAGAATAGGAAAGAGTTTGAGAGAGTATTTGGAGAGATTTGAATTGAGAGAATATGAAAGAGGGGAATCCCCAACCTTAAGGTTTACAAGAGTGTTACAAAGACTTTAAATAGAGAAATAGATTGAAAGCACACTGAATGCAAATTGAATCAGCCTTCAACGTCCATATGAAAGTGATGGGAAGAGATGGTTTGGTTTCTTCAAGGTGAGAGTGACATCTCCTTTGTTTTCTTCCCTTAGCTTCACATGTGACTTCTCTAGCTTGTACACATTTGATTCCCAACGGTTATGAGAGTATTTGAATTGTTTCCACACAATTCAAACTGATTTCTTCCTCCATTATTCAAACATGAATTGCCCATTCATTCCCTCCTTTATTTGAAACCGCCAACTCCATAATTCAAATTGTTCCAACGGTGATATACATGTTCCAACCTCCATTGTTCTTCTCTTGTTTCAACGGTGGTATACATGTTCCAACCTCCATTTATTGATTGCTTTACAAGCAAGTCTTGATCATTTCTTGATTGCTTCATTTGCTTGATTTCATCTTTTCTTGATCTTGAATAACACTTGAATAGCTCTTGATCATTTGGCCATATCGTCATATTGCCTCTTGATCATTCGCCTCATCGTGTGCTTGTTCTCTTTGCTCACAATCTTCATCTTCAAGTGAGTGATGGTCTCGGCCTTGTCTTCTAGACTTCAGCCTCACCTATCCTCACTCTTATACTCCCCCTCCAGCTTAGTCGACGTGAACCAAGGAGGAGAACCCAAGGCCAAGCTTGCAACGCGCAAATGACTACCTCATTAAAACCCTTAACAAGTAAAATCCTTTGGGATAAAACCATGCTAAGGAAAAGAGCATAGCATTTACGGTTGAATGATGTAGCTTTGGCTCTTGGTTTATTTGTTGAATGAGAGGCTCCCCCTCTCAATTAATTCAAGATGATCTAAGCATATGAATTTTCGTTTTACAAATTCTATTTGCAAACAATTTTTTTAACCATTCCTAGGCCTGCTAACCAATTCATTTTAGCAATTTAAGCAAGTTTCAAATGACAATGCATATTGAAATAGATAAAAGGTTTAGAATTAGCCTGATTTTTTTGTGGTAATGGCTTTGAGCTTTTGAAGAGCTTGAACTCCCCCTTAAGCCTAATTTTCAAGTTCTTCATGGACAATCCATCTTGGACTTCCACTTCACTTTTCCTTGAATAAAGAGGTCATAATTTTAAATGCTTCTACATCCCATGGTTTCATTTTGGATTCAACATGATTTTAACTGTTTTTGCATCTCATGATTTCTCTTGAGCCAAGTTTTACTAGTAACAACAAAAGCATTTTTGGATTCAACATGATTTTAAATGCATTTTAGTATCCCATGGTTCACTTTAACTTTTATTGCTACTGCCATGAATTTAAATGCATATGCATCCCATGGTCTTTCTTTGTTTTTTTTTTGTTTTTTTTATAAAGGTGTGCAAATTCAATAGCCAAATATTTTCTTCACTATTAATTCACACCCGAGTTTTACTCACATTTGAGATATTTGAATTTGCCATTGTCCTTTGAATTCTATCCTTTCCTAGATTCCCAAGGAAATTAAGATTCAGACCATGGCTATATTCTTTTTGAAAACTTGGTGAATCAAAGCCATATATGTTTCTTATTCAATTGAATAGAAATCGGGCGAGAACAAGATGAGGCGAATGATCATTTGGCCATATCGTCATATTGCCTCTTGATCATTCGCCTCATCTTGTGCTTGTTCTCTTTTGCTCACAATATTCATCTTCAAGTGAGTGATGGTCTCGGCCTTGTCTTCTAGACTTCAGCCTCATCTATCCTCACTCTAATAGGTATAACCGAATACGTCACACTAAAAAAATAAAGTGATCCAAGAGTTTCTTGTTTATTAAAATGGAGGTCGATTAGAGAAACAAGTTGAATTTTTTGAGAGCTCTGAGGGTACAAAGGGGTGAAGTGTTTCGACGGTATTCAAGTCGATCTGTGAGAGCGATGAGTACAAAGTACAAAGTATATAGCACAAAAAGCAACAAGGAAAAATGAGTACAAAGTATTCTTTCATGGCCAAGGTCACTATCATTAACTCCTCCTATTTATAGAGAAGGAAGGACTAGGGCTCATGGCCAAGGTCACTGTCGTTCAGACCATTGTCATCGGCTCTTCTATTTTTTGGTGCTAGAAATCACTTAAGCAGGTCGATGCTGCAGGTCTTCGAATCTTTCGATTTTGGGGAAAGGTAGCTTCCCTGACCACACCATCAACATTGGCGGGCCGATGTCATCTCGCTGTTCGAGTCAACGCCTCGGTTCTTCCGGCGTCAGAGAGAGGTCGTTTTCAGAGATTCTCGAGACTCGGAGCAGGCCGGTCTGTTAGTCGATGCTGTGGATCTTTCCGCCTATACCAAATGTGTGATTTGGATAGAGTGCTAAATGACTTTATTCGGTTGTTGGGTCTTTTCTCTGAATTGTTGGATTGTGTACGGCCAAGATCCAACATATGGCATATTAAAGGAATTTTTTTTGAGAGATTACTAATTCCACTTGTATTTTTACCAATCTCCTCTTTTTTTTCCCTCTAGTTTTACTTTCATTTTTTTTTTTGGTGTTATTCCTTTTTCTTATATGTTTTTACCTTTTCTAAATTTCCTTATTGTTTTAGTATTTATTAATTTATGTTTGGGTTTTATCTATAAATAGAGATGTTTTAGGTGATTGTATTCATATATTAAAATTTATTAATAAACTTTGAGGTTTTTTTTTTTTTCCTGGTAGATTCCAGTTCTTCTCTAGTAGATTTTAGAGGTTTATCCTTTAAATTTGTCATTTGCGAACTTGATATCTTACTAGGTTTAGCACTTGCTTTTCCTAGGTTTTTTCGACTGTATCACTACTAAATTCCTCTATAAATATATCATTTTGCGTTAAAATTGCATTCCTATTAATATGTATGAATTCCACTAAATAACTGATAAAAATGTTTAATTATTTTTTTTTGTCTCAACTGATATTATTCAAGATTCAACCGTGTGGCTTATCACCATACAAGAAAAATAAACAGAATACGGTCACCACACCAGTAGGCCGGTAACAACACGTAGGGAACAACTAGTTTGCGCACTCAGTATCTATAAGATATCCTAACCAATTCGGACCATTGCGAGCTATATACGACTGATATCTCCGGTCCCTCGTAACACTTGTAGCAATGCTCGTGGAAATCTTGTTTGCTGAAGTGTCGACAGTAGTGATTGATGAACCTGGAATCATACGTAGAGCCGTAGCCACTTTATCAAGCCTTGTACGGACTGAAGGAAATTGTGACAGATGATTCAGAGCATCCATAAGGTGAGTATCCGAAACTTCAAAAATCACATTTTGGAAATGGAAATCCTTCAAACATGTTGCGGCCCATAATAAGCCTTCCAGTGTCGCTTCCAATCTATTATTTGTACTTGTAAAGGCATTTCTTCCATGAAAACTCGGCAATCCATAGTTATCCCGAACAATCCATCCAACTCCACATAAATGTGATGAATGGACCCACGAAGAGGCCACATTACACTTCACATAACTTGAGACTGGTCTAGTCCAACCTTGTGTGGTAGAGGAAGACACATCAGGCGGAACCTTAGCTTTGGCTACAGACCATTCTTGCATATCCTCTTTTGCCCGCTGGATAATGTACTCAGCTGTATACATGTTTTGTTCAAAGACAAGTGCATTCCTAGATTTCCATATCTGCCAAAGCAGCCAAGGAAATGATGGATTCAAGCCGTCAATGGTAGGTTGATTACTGAGGAAGTGAATATTCAAGAACATTGAGTTTGTCGAAAACCATGCGGGGGCGAATGTAAACCAGACAACTACCACACCTCTACTGCAAGTGGGCAGTGAAACAATACATGAGCAATCGTCTCATTAGCTACCCCACATGCTGGACATGCGAGGTCAATAATCGTGCCACGTGTAGCTAACCGAGCTTTTACCGCCAGCGCGCTCGCCAAACATCTCCACAAAATTTTTTATTATTTTTGGAGCTGCCTTAATCTTCCATATCTTACTCCATAGAGCTTTCTCCAAAGGAGGCAAGGGATCCACAACCTCCTGATTTGCACTCATTAATAAGTTATAGCCACTTTTAACGGAGTAAAATCCAGTAGTTGAGTAGCCCCGGTAATAGCCATCCACGAGATGCCGCGAGACCTTGATCTTAGAAATAACTGCTTTGTCCACATCATAAAAAAGCTCACTTAACAATTCCTCATTCCAATCCTCCGTATCCGGAAGCAATAAATCCGACACTCGCAGATTCATATTACAAGACAGTTGTCTCGGCATAGGATAACGCGGCATAGTGCCAAAAATCCAATTGTCAGAGAAAACCAAGGTGGTAGTTCCGTCCCCTATCAAACGCACCAAGCCTTGCCTCAAAAGATCACGTCCATGCAATAAACTCCTTCCACGCATAAGATGGCGAAGTACCAATACCACATTCAAGGAACTCACAATTTGGAAAGTATATACTTTTTAGCATTCTAGACAACAACGATGAGGGAGTATCTAGTAACCGCCATGCCTGTTTACACAACAAAGCCTTGTTAAACGATGAAATATCATGAAAACCCAAACCGCCATTCTCTTTTGTTAAGCATAATTTTTCCACGCCACCCATGGAATCTTCCGCGTATTATTACCAGTGCTCCACCAATATTCCGTCATTGCTCTAGTCAATTTCTGACATAAATCCTTTGATAGGCGAAAACAAGACATGGCGTAAACTGGCAGTGCCAGTGCTATGGATTTCAATAATATCTCTTTTCCCCCGTGAGACAGTGCTTTGCCAAACCAACCATTCAACCTTGACTTAAGTTTCTCATGGATGAATTGAAGTAATTTACGTTTTGATCCACTGAAACATTCAGGTAGGCCCAAGTATGTGCCATCCCCTCCTTCGCGATAAATCCCTAAAACCGTCTGTAACGGCACTTTTCTTCGTCCGGCAATACCTTTTCCAAAGATGATTGACGATTTTTCTGGATTGATAAGTTGACCCGATGCCGCACCATAAAGGTTCAGACATCTCATGATTTCACTACACTCCGCTATCGTTGCTCTACACAACAATATACTATCATCAGCAAACAACAGATGATGCACTGCATGACCATTTTGTGCCAACCGTCCAGATTGTTCTGCTTGATTGAGAACGTTAATCAAAGCCTCTGCAACCAGCAAAAACAGGAATGGGGAGAGCGGATCTCCCTGGCGTAAACCCCGCCCAGGTTTTATGAAACCATGTGAGTGGCCATTTAACAAAACAGAATAGGAAACCGACGTAATGCAAGCCATAATCCATTCCACCCAAATTTCATGGAAGCCCAACTTCCGCATAAGTTTGTCCAGAAATCTCTATTCCACTCGATCATAAGCCTTAGACATATCCGTTTTGATTGCCATGTAGTCTCGCTTGACAAAGTCATTAGTTCTCAGGGCATGTGTTACTTCATGAGCGATCAATATATTATTTGTAATTAACCGACCAGCCATGAAAGCACCTTGCGTATCTGAGATGACATGAGGAAGGACTACTTTTAGTCGATCACACATAATTTTCGAAATGATCTTGTAATGCACAGAGCATAAACTAATTGGTCGTAGATTTTTCATATGCGTAGGCGCCGACGTCTTGGGTAGCAAACAAATGTTGGTATGATTCCAGTCTGCTGAGAGAACGTTAGAGGCGAAGAACTCTGAAATTTCCCGTATCACAGAAGGACCAACAATGCTCCAGAACTTTTTATAAAACACTCCTGTGAATCCATCCACACCTGGAACACTACTACCCGTAATAGCAAAGGCAGCCAACTTTATCTCCTCTGGGGTAACTGCCTTAGTCAAGGCCACGTTCATCTCAGTGGAGACTCTTGGCGTCAGGCTCTCAAATAACTCATCCATACCACTTGGATTAGAAGAAGTGAAGATTGTACGGAAATGATCGACCGCCACCTAGCCTTTCGAACCCTCCGCATAACAATCCCGATTATTGTCATTAACCAACATAAGGATGCGGTTATGGGTACGACGGCCCTTAACACTATTGTGAAAATAACTGGTGTTTTTATCTCCCCCTTTCAACTAATGCTGACAAGATTTTTGTTTCCAAAATCGTTCCTCGTCACGATAAGCTTTAGCGACTTCAACCTTTAATTGCACCAGCAGCTGAGGATAAGGCAGTAATTTACTGACCTCAGACTTTAGAGCCGCGTGCAAGGCCACAAGTCTGTCGGCGGAATTTTGATTAGATGCTTTTTTCCATAATGAAAGCTCCCGTCGACATCTAACAATACGCTCAGACAGTGAAGCGGCATGATTCTCAGTTGAACCCAACCATCCTATCCTTACCACATCCTCTGCTCCTTCTGGATCTAACCAACGCTTATCAAAAACGAATTTCCCCCGACTCTGTTCCAAAGGATCATAAACAAATTTGATTATAATAGGCATGTGGTCCGATCCCCAAAGATCTAGATACGTCATTTTTTAACGCGGGAAAAAATTAAACCAGGCGTCATTCCCAAAGCTACGATCTAATTTACAATGAACGTAATGACCCTCTCTCCAACCAGTCCATGAGAAGGAGTTGCCCACACTAGGTAATTCTCGAATTTTACAATTTGAAACCATATCCCTAAAATTCCAAAAAGTAGGCTCCTCACGCAGTGGTCCATCCATCTTTTCATCCGCGTTGAGCAATTCATTAAAGTCACCAACAAGTAACCAGGGATCGTCCCGAGTTAACCCAATTTGAGATAAGTTGTTCCACACAACCGAACGCATAGCAATAACTGGGTCACCATAAACACAAGAGAGATAATACGAAAAGGAGCCTTGCTTGACACAAAGGTCAATGACTCTATTATTGAATGAAATAACATCAACAACAAATGACTGCTTCCACATAACAGCCATGCCACCACTACGACCCACTGGCTCTACAGTAAAAATCTCATCATAACCTAAACTATTCATTAAACCTAGCATAAAATTATTCTTCTGCTTTGTTTCCATAAGAAAAAGGAAATCTAGAAAATGGTCTTTGCGCATTTTCCGCAGTCGAGGAACTGTTTCGGGGCTACCAGCTCCTTGACAGTTCCAACTCAATATGCTCATTGTATAGTCAGCGGCTTCACATCAGAAGACACCACTTTTCCTCGAGCTTTTTTGTTTCTCGAAGCATTTTTTGAAGTCCCTGCAGTTTCCATTGCCGAATTGTCCAGATTTTTCAGATTTGTCACTTCCGGTTCATCGGGAAAGACCAATGCTCTAGCACGCTTATTCTTAACTTTCTGAATTGGCTCTGTAGCTTTAGGTGTATCACCACCCTTCCACCAAGTGGCTTTAGCAACTCTCCTAAGGGGAGTTACTCGCCTCACCACTCGTCTTTTTGGAGCCTTCACCACACCCCCAATAGAAGGTTGTGGACCAAGATGTTGTTTAATTGGAAGCCGTTCAACACCATGAATGTTTGGATCCAACCAAGTAGCCTCTGAAGAAGCCTCACTCCCAACCAAGGGATCATCATAATCCGACAAGGTCGCCGTAGCCAGTAGGCTATTTTTCCGGCTATTAAAACCAACAACACCAGCTTCACCAAGACGTTCTAAGGCCGGCTTTCGCTGCCGCACTGGCGTCTCATCAGGACCAATATTAATGTCCGCCAAGGTAGGTTGCTTTAACACCGGAGACCTTGCCTTAACTTCACCGACCGCCTGCACTCTTGGAACCGGATTGTACCCCATATTAACACCACCATTGTGGATGTTGCAATTAACACCAGGAGAACTTGATAACTGCGAGTCCAAAGCTGATCCAAGGACCTTATCCTGCTGTCCAGCAACATTCAACCTGCTCGGATAACCATAGCTATTGGGCTTAACATCTGTGGCGACCTCCCGTGAAGACCGAAGGGCACCCCTGGAACGGTAATGACCTCCAGTTTCTCTGGAGTCTCCACGACGCTTATAGTTCCTAGCAGCAGGACGATAACGGTAGGAATCATACCGAGGAGATCTTTCTCTGTCAAAGTGCTTAAAGGAGGACCTACCAGCTTCTTTAGTATGAGCAGTAAACTGGAAGTGTCTGTTCCCCTCAGATTCCCCTGAGACGCCTTCACCCCTACCACTGTGACGAGCAGACAGATAGCCTTTGCCTTGCGTATTCCTCTCAGATGGACGGACCTCTATGTTCTCTGTAACAGCCATCGGACAATGCTTCAGCTCATGAGTGAGAGCAAAGCATCGATAGCAGTGTTTCTCCAACCTCTCGTAATCAACTTGAAGAGTAATGGATTCTCCCGTAGGGAAGGTAGCAGGTAGGCTCATGACCAACGGTGCAAGCGCATTGATGTTAATACGCATCCTGCATTCCGTTGGCCTCACCTCACCAACGTCGCCAATCGCATTCCCCAGTGCTGGGATATTGGACTCTGTTGCGCCATGTTGAGGAAACCCCGGGAAGTGGACCTAAAATGGGATCATCGAAGGAAAGACATCAGAGATCACAGCCTCCCATCATTGCAACACAAACATCCATTTCCTATAGTGAAATGGTGCACGATCCAAAACCATGTTTAAGTCGGCCTCATCCTCAAACGTAAGTTGAAAGCGATCACTGCCAATGAGTCGACTATCAACCTTCCCTTCTAATCCCCAATGATGCACCATGAAACCAATAAGCCCTCACAACGGTTTCTGAATCTCCAAATTAAGAGCTCGACGCATGAGAGTAAGATGGTGGCCATCAAACAACTCCGCGGCAGGAGCATCGGGCAGCTGAATTATGGATCGACTCGCCAGTGGAGGCAGAGCAAGCCCTTTCCCTTTCTCCTCACGCGTATACCGATGATTCATGACGAAGAACAAGTGCTACTCTGTTAACACCGAGACTTGGGACAACCTTTTCTGACAAGTAGGAGAGGCCTGTAACACTACGGCGAGGCACACTCAACGCTACCACAACACTGAGAGCAGGAAACTGAAGAAATCAATCCACGCGATGGCTCTCAAACAAAACCACACCCCCAACAACTAGCGAGCCAAACAATATATGTTGGTCACACAACAAAAGCACTGGAAACGAACGCCCACAACGTGTATCACTCGCCGAAGGGTAAGAAGCAAAGAACAGAGAAGGAGAGATCGATGTGGGTCGCACAGAGAATTCGATGTGGATCGGAAGCAGAGAGCAAGGAACAAACGATAAATAGAGTTTCTTGACGAGAAAATAGGAGAGATGAGTGCAAATCGCGAAGATATTCGGAAAAATCCCAGAATCATATCAGGAACCATCAGATCCATGGAGAGATTCTCCGATCCCTGCAAATCGTATTCGAGATCGCCCTAGCGCCGCCCTCATTCTCCAGTTGTTTAATCTAAAAAAAAAATGTTTAATTATGCTAGATTTTAGTACTTTTTAAAAAAATCCAGAAAAGATAGGTGTAAAACGACACTCTTTAAGAAACAGAGGGAGAACACAATGTTGAACCTCATACCATATTTAAGCTAGAAATAAAATCCAGAAAATGTTTAAAAAGTATAAGGGTTGGAAATAAAATCCAGAAAATGTTTAATTTCGCACATCATTTCCCACTAATTACATTTAAACTTATTAATTTTATTTCCAACCCTTATACTTTTTTAATTTCACAACGAGAACACAATGTTGAACCTCATACCATATTTAAGCTAAATACTCCTTCCGTTTCATAATAAATGTCATTTTAGAGTTAATTTTTTTGTTTCATTTTAAATGTCATTTTGCCTTTTCATGCAGATTTATTACCACATTTTCAGTTTTATCCCTAGTTTTTAAGATTATTAACTACAAAAACCAAATAATATACCGTATTAAATAGGGGTAAAATGGAAAATTTAATGGTTTTCTTAATTTGTGTGAAATATGTCAAAACGACACTCTTTAAGAAACAGAGGGAGTATGTTGTAAAATAAAATGTTCGAAATCACATCATATTCGCATTCCCTATGTAATCTATTTCACATATATTTGTAAAGATTCATATTTGGATCTTTTGATTGCTAAAGGCATCTAATCCCACTCCAAATTTCACTCCAAACTCAATTTTGGAAGAAAATTCTCTCCAACCCCATTCCATTGCCAACTCCAAAATGGAGTTCTTCGATTTTAAAGTTGAACTTTTAAATTTATAAAAACATCCTTAAATTATAGCTTGTTTACATTTGTATACTTAAATAGTTTAAAATATGATTATATTTATGAGAAAATGACAAATATACCCAACTTTACATACCCACTAACCACATATAATCACACTTTTTTTTTAATCACATATATCCATTCCTTTTTATTTTAATACCATTATACCCTTCATTTACCAAAACTATTTTTCATTATAAATGATATATTTGTTAGGGTTTAGGATTTTAGGATTTAGGGTTTAGTAAAATTATAAAATTTCTGATTTACTTAGGGTTTATGATTTAAGGTTAAACCCTTATAAACTTAGGGTTTAATTTTTAATAACTATTAGGGTTTAATTGTTAGGATTTAGGGTNATTTCTGATTTACTTAGGGTTTATGATTTAAGGTTAAACCCTTATAAACTTAGGGT
>OVAP01002887.1:0-18089 GCA_900406295.1 Aurinia saxatilis
TTATATTTAATATTCTGATAAAGTCATATTATTATTATTATTATTATAACAAAACGCAAATATTTACAAATAATATGTCAATTTTGTTGGTATGGAGTTGGCGGTCTGGCTCCAAACCTGAATAATAATTATAGACCAAAACTGAGGTGGGGTTTCATTATGGTGAAACCAAATCAACATATGGTTTTAATCTTTAAAACCAAACCGGTCCCATGTAAATCGGTTTATATCTATACCCACGAAACTGGAAAAAGAGAGAAAATCGAGCTCGGTTATCTCTTGAAGTCCACAAAACCAATTGGTTAAGTGGCCTAGCACATAGACTTAAACCTTTCTCACGACACTTAATGAAAGTTGAATTGAACATTAGCACTTAAGGTGGACTCACAACAGAATTTGAATTCACAAACCCAAAATAAGTTTTTTTCATGTTCTCTGATCACAACCAAGCAAAAGATCCACAGCCATATATCTTGGTCCTCAAGCAAAAGTCTCTGTTTCGCTGGTTAGCTTCGACGAGTGTGGTTCTCCTTTTCATCCGAACCACTTGCCCTACCAGAATTGCTTTGCCCAAAACTATCAGCACCGCTTTGGTCAGCGTTTCTTTCTCTCAGCAAGTTGCTGCCATTGGAAGACGCTGATCTCATTGCCCTTGGTAGCTTCAGTTTGATGTTATTTGACTCTCCTGATTCGCTATTTTCTGGCTTTCTCGCTGCTTCCAACTCCGAATTCACTGGATTAGCTTCTTCCTGAGAAGGAGCTGGTGGTGTTGGAGTACCTACAGGAACAAGCTTGATCACAGGCTTCTTCCATTTCTTTCTTTCGCTTGGCCTTGGCACATTCGATTTACCCTGAAAACAATTTCGATCAGATAAGCTGGTAGAAATTATCATATGAAAATGTAAACTCTGTAGATTTTTACCGTTGTATTTCCTATGTCTGATAGAGGTTTTCTTCTTCTGGTTCTTTCCCCATCATTAGTCTCCTCCACGGGCTTGTGAGCAAGAGCATTTTGTAGAAGCATAGCTCCACGTGAGGCAAGTTCTTTGTCCTTTTCATCAGATTCCTGCGAGTTCTCACCGTTCTCTAACGCCTCTAATTCCAAGATGGAATTGTTCTGCATTCCGTCTGTGTTTCTGTTGGAGCATTTGAGTGCAGAGCACCCGCATGATGGACCACAAGATCCCTTTGTGGCTCGACATTGACACTTCATAGTCTTGCACGAAGAGTATCTGCTGCATGTGCAACACACATCAGATGATGATGTGGCTTTTATTGCATCATCTGAAGGAGCTTCTGAGTTCTCTTCATATGAACGCCTCATCACTACACTCGAGCGCCGTCGTCCCACTTTGAAGTTTCTTTTCCTATTTAGTTTTTTAACTGTTTCCTGTTCTGATTCATGCTCGGATTCTTGTTCAGGTTTCCATTCATCATCAAGATCTGGATCTTCCCGGTCATGGTCTGAGTCCTCAAGTATAGCAACCGAGTCTTCAGAATCAGAGGTATCCATGTCCTCAAGAACAATAACCGAGTTTCGGGTTTCCTGATTTTGCAACCCATGCCCGTTGTTTAGATTCTCCTCAGCAGACCACTTCTTTAGTGCAGAGTTCTGTCAAATCGAATACCAGTGGATTAGTGATCAAAAGGATAAAGCACTAACACTAATTTTCGGATGAAACAAGAGTAGTAGAAGGCTATATCTCCCAACCTGTGTCTTCACTTGCTGCATGAGTCCAACTTTTTCGTTCTCCAAGTATCTAACATAACTGCTAAACTTTACTATTTTTTCTTTCAGGTCTCTTATAAGGACATCCTTTTCTCTGCAGTCCGCCTCTTTATCTCGGGCTAGACACCTTTAAAATCAAACAATACACGAAAAGAAGAATATACGATGAGTTGAAGATGATCTTTAAAGAAGCAACCTATTAGCCAATAAGTTGAAGATGATTTTACCTCGCAGTTGATGCCAAATTGAACACATGGTTCATGATACTCTTCGCGTCACCTAGTGTTCGAACTTGGTTCCACCTTCCTCTTCCACCAAATACACGCTCGCGTTCCTCTGCTTCAGACAACTGTGATGCCATGGAGACGAGAGTGCTTGAAGAGGTCGCAAGCATATTCTCCAGAGCAAAAATCCTTGAGTTTCTTGCACCCGGAGACATGGTGTCAGCATGGACACTGCTTTCAAAGAAGACATAAATATTTCCCATTATGAATTGATACTACTTTATGCAAAATCTTTGTCTAGTCTAGATCACTCACCCTATTTTGGCATTCTTGAGCAATTCGTTTTCTTCCCTTAGCCTTGCAACTTCCTTCGCCATTCTTGCTCTCCTGAATTATAGATAGATAGTGTTATTGACAAAGTTTAGTAGAAATCACAAAAAAAAATACTCTTCACGAAGAAGCTATGAAACAAAATAAATAAAAGACATACTCTTCCATTTGCCTCTCATATTCAGAACGCACTTCGTGAATCCGGACAGTAAATTCAATTTCATGCTCAATTGCTTGCATCAACGCCTGCAAATGGAATAATTTGAAGGAAGAAAACTGTATTAACAAGCCTGGTAACACAAAAAACAAAGCACCGGTTTCATAGAATTTGGTGGGTGTTTACCTGAGTTCCAGGACCATTACCACTTGCCCCACCTGCATAAATTGATAGTATAAGCAGTTATAATTTATATCCGGCATTCGAACAACGGTGGCCGTACTAAATCATGTATACAAATAAAACTCACTCAATGCCTCGCGTGAAGATGCCTTTCTAGTTTCTAGAAGCTCTTTGAGTCTTTTTGTCGCTTGAGATGCCTCTTCTGTCTTTCTTTGCAAAACCTGTTAAATCCACAACATTTGAGCCGCCGTGATAATAGAAAAGATCGAAACCATTGGTCTGGAAGTTTATAAGAAAGTCCTCACCAGCTTCTGCTTTTGATTCAAAGCCATGAGTTTGTGCATCTCGTACTCATTTCTTCTTCCCTCTTTTTTGAGCTGGTCACAATGTAAAATACGATGTAAGGAATGGTTCAATACAAAAGAGAATCCTGAATAACCAAGTCAAAATGTCTTTAGAACTGGTCATATTTGAATACAGGTGATTAATGACTGAGAATTCACTTGTCTAACTAGTTCAGTAGTGGAGCAAGAAACAGAAACACTAATTAGTTAATAAAATCAAGAAGAATCTTAAATGACTACAATTTCAAGAATCAAATACCTGCATGACTTCCTTCTCTCTCGAAGCCTTCCAAACCCTGAACTGTTCTGACTCTTGCTTAATCTTTTGCTGTAATTGCACCTGATATATTTCAAAGCGGATTAGGATAGTAACTAAATACAAACATGAACATATTATGGAGAGTTCAAGATTACTGGGTCTCTAATAAAAGTCACTGGAAAAAGTACCTTCTGGGTCTTAATCCTGTGTATCTCATCCTGCAGCTTTCTAGCCGCATCGTCACTCTTTTGCTTTTGCCTCAAGAGTGTAGCTTGTGCATCCTGTTTCTTCTTCAGCTCAGAAACCTAAAAATACATTATACAATGCATTTTGAATATTACATGTTAAAAAACAAGCACAATTGGTAAATAAAAATGGGAGTTACCTGTGTTTCAAGCGTATTCAATTTCTGAAGATACTCTTCCTTCAGTTTCTGGGCACCATCTCCTGGAACAGATGGTATGCTAGCAAGGTTCTGTCTCAAACCTTCGATTTCTCTCTGCATGCATAATTGATTTAATCAAGCTTAGGTCCATAAATTCTGTTAAAGTACAATAGAAACCAAACAAGACTGACCTGTAAGGCTCTTTTTTCCTGTTCTAGTTCATGAACTTTTTTCTCATAATGTTGTTTGAGAACAGATGTACCACCACTTGAATAACGCTTCATTTCAGCCTTCATGAAAAGTTGAAGTTTACACATATTTTCTTTAGGAAATAGATGAAAAATTATAAGGAGTACATTCTAGAAGTGAGAATAGTACCTCCTTTTCTTCAAGTCTCTTATCCAATTCCTTTAGCTCCATATCCAACTTCTCTTGAAGTGAACAATGTTCAAGCTCCTTTTCTTGAATTTCAATTTCATCTGCATAAAAGGTAAAAGCTCCTCAAACAGAGTTCTTATAGAGAAAATCACCTCATATTGTGTTTTTTGTAGCATCTAAATTCTGAAAGGCTCACAATAGTTGAGTACTAACCTGTGACATCAGTCATTTTGTCTTCACAATCTGACGACTCGTTAGATGAGGGGAACAAGACATTATTCGAACGGGGCCCATCATCATAAGAATCAATAGAATCTGGATATTGGCTGTTATTGGATTTCTTCTGGTTTTTCATATGCAACAGTTCTCCTTCTAGCTCTTGAATTTTCGAAACATACTTCTTCACCAAACCATCATCCTCATTTTGGCAGGATTCAATCTCATCCAAGGATTTACCATTGCGAACAGCTTCAATTGTCATTATTAGTTTGTCCTTTTCAACCTAAAGGGATGAAAACAAAGTGTTAACTGCTATATCTCATATGAGTTGATCTATCAAAAACAATGAGAATAGAAAAAAAAACCTGAGCATCATAAGCACTCTTTGAGAAATGCTCACAGGCAACTCTCCGTTCTTTGAGTTCATTTTGTAGCTCACGGTTGCTTGCCTCAAGAAGTGATACTTTATGCTTGAGAATCTAACAGAGGTATCAAGTATTAGAACATGTAACTAGCAGTAAATGTTTGTCTTAGATCAGATTAAATACCTGGAGCTCATCAAAAGCACCACTGTCACCACGATAAAACAGGAGTTCTGTCTGTAGCTGCTCAATTTGACTCCGCATTCTTTGCATTTGTGCGGTTGCTGGGTCTCGATTGATCTATTCATTGCACAAAATGACAAGTCAGTAATGTCACAAAAATAAAATACCATAGAAAAATCATGTTCAAAAGCAAGAACAAATATAAACGCACCACTGCTTTGTTTTGAATATTGCGTGCACGATTTGCATACTTCAGTGTATTTAATGTCTCCTCAGCATTTGTATCAGCTGGACTTACACAAGCTGCATCATTCAGAGATAAAAAAGATTATGTGCAGAAGAAGAATTAATGCTTCAAAAAAATAAAATAATGAAAGCTAAGAAAATCTAATGAATCAGAAAGCCATACCAATCATCACGGTCTTGCTATTGCCACCGAGGGAGTCCTAAGTTATATGTTACTACCATTAGCTTTTGTTCTATGATACTAAGAAGGTATAATTCGAATGAAAAGTGTGTTTGTACATATAACAGAAACGAAAGAGCTGTAATACCTGAAGCAAACGAGTTAACTTGCTGTCACGATAAGGAACATGACCACCTTCCTTTCTCTTCCTCTCATCTCCCAGTGCACTGATTACATTTCCCAGCGCTAGTAGACCTTTGTTGATGTGGATTCCTGTGTATAGATAAAAAATCTCGCAGCTTAGTCATTGGTCTCTCTTACCAAAAACCACTGAACGAATATAGGTATAGGTATGAGATAACCTTCTTTCAAGCGCATCCCATCTGCTCCTGTTCGTTTTGCACGTTCTGACCCTGCCAGGTCAACCAAATGAAGCTTTGCACATAATATATCTTCACCAGCATCTTCAGATGTTGCAGAAGAACAGCTGGAAGTTTTCTTTTGTTCCAGAGTGATTGTGAAGATAGCATGGGACCGACTAAAGCCAAAAAACAAACGTTACGTTAGCAGCTTCACAGAAAACATACTGCTTTAACATTGGTCTTGTACATCTGATCTAACACTGAAATATTATGTCTAGTGAACCATTTCAAATTATAGATTCACCTTGATTGGCTATTCATGTTAGTGCTGCCAGTAGCACGAGACAAAGACCCTCGTGCTAGATACGATCCCATCTCCTCCTTCGTCTTCACTTCAGCCTCAGTAACACCAGCCAAAGTTATTCCTCCACTAGCAGTTTCTCTGATCTGAATCGGAGCTCTTGAGAGGGCAACATGCTTAGCCTGAACCCCACCGTCATTTTTCAACAGGGCAGATGAATTCGAGTCAAGCAAATCGAAAACTTCTTCCTTAAATATCTACATTTCAAGGTGAAAAACCATCAGAAACGGAAAATATACAAAACAACAAAGCTCAATAAGATATGCTCTTTATACCTCAATAAAAGACACCCTTATCAATAACTCAGTTGAATCTTTAGTAGTCTCCACTCTTCTGAAAATATCTTCCATAACTTTCGGTATAATACCACCGTTTGTTCCATCTCCACTATAATTAGTCCCCATTGTATAAGTCTTCCCAGAACCAGTCTTTAACAACAACAACAACAAACAAAAACAGTAAACTTGATGCATCCAAACCCAAAAAGTATCTAAAAGAATTACGAAAATGAGAAATCGAACCTGGCCATAAGCGAGAACAGTGGCGTTGTAACCTTTAAACAAAGCATCAACAAGAGGAGCAACACAATGATCATAGATCTCCAAACAAGGATATCCAGCATTCCCAAATACGAAATCATATGTAAATGTATGTGAACCTATATGAACCTGTCACAAAAATCATCAGAAACAACAACAACAACAACAACAATCATCAATTCAATTCAAACCAATCTGCTCTATATGAGATTCGATTCGATTCGATTCAACAAATTATCCAGAAATGAAATGAAATGCGAAAAAAAAAAAAATCAAAAACCCTTGCGGATTGTGAAAAATTACCTGAGGCTGAGCAACGGTGATACAATCGGTGCATCCGTTTAAAAGCTCCGGCGTAATTAACGGCCGGATATTGACCGCAACCCTAACGCACTCCGTGCTCTCCATCTCCGGCGACGATTCCACCACCAGCTACCGAATCACAAAACCTGAATCAACCTAGATCCGGATCCAGGAACAACAGAGAGATTCTCTGGGGAGAATTTTGTTCTCAAGCTGAGAATTTTTCGCGAAATGCGAAACGTTAGAGAGAAGAGAGATTTTTCAAAATTTGAAGAGAGGAGGAGAGAGAGATGAGAGGTTGATAATAAGAAATTCAATTAAAAAAAAAAACAAAAAGGAGAAAATTAAATTATAATAATATTCTGTTTTTGTAGTTTTGACCCCGCCGCTCAGGTCCGAATTCAAATTCTTTTGCGACCGTTACGCACGTGATTGATCACGTGAGCTTAACGAAGTCCAAGTAGAAGCCCCCGTTAAGTTTAATCATCTTCGGTCCATGTATAAGCCCATTAGGCCCATTTACTTTACTACTACAGAGAGCTCTGAAAAAATGGCGAATTTGTTAATTTTTTGAGGTTTTTGGAGAGAATGGAGAACAGTGGAGGTTTGGAGCAGGTTTTGCAAGAAGGGAATATTGTTAGACAGCTTAATGCTCTTATTGTAGCTCATCTTCGTCACCACAATCTCTCACAGGTGTGTCTTTTTTTTCGTTTCCAATTTTGTATCATTACCATGAAATTGGGATGCTGGTTATATCTTAGTTTTGGAATTAGTTTATATATAGTTAGTTTAGTTTGAAATCTAGCTGAATCTTGTTTAGTTAAGTGCTCAAATTTGGGGGTTTTGTTACTGTTAAATGGTTAAAGTTTTGATTTTTTTTTTTGAGATTGGAATTTTTTAGGCTGCGAATGAGGTTGCTTCAGCTACAATGACACCATTGAATGTTGAAGCTCCTCCGAATCGTCTTCTGGAGCTTGTTGCAAAGGTTATTGTTCATTCTTCTTTTCCTCTGGGACATTTTTAGAAGAAATGGTTGGGGGTTCTGAGTTTAGAACAGGGTCTTGCAGCGGAGAATAATGGGACGTTGAGAGGTGTTTCTTCATCGGTCATGTTACCTACTTCTTATGGATCAGTCGGTAATCCACGAACAGCTTCGATCGACTTCAGGTGATAGCCTATTAATACATTTTTTTATTTCTTAAGAGAATCAAAATGGTGTATCATCCTAACGAATGATTGGTCTTTGTCAAACTAGTGTTACTCATGTGAAGGGACCGTCAAAGACTTTACCTAAGCATGAATCTAAGCAGCTATCGGAGCACAAGGTATTCTAATATATGCATTATTCAGGTCTCGGTAGACACAACTTGCTGTATCCTTAATAATGTTATTCTATGAGCGTTTTGTGTTTTAGCTGATAAGCTTATGATTTGTTAGAGCGTTGTTAGGTGTGCAAGATTTAGTCCCGATGGAATGTATTTTGCAACTGGCGGTGCAGATATGTCAATCAAGCTCTTTGAGGTACTAAATCTTTCTTTCTTTTCATTGTACCTACCTTTTTCGTTTCTTAAGCATCATCGTAAGTTGATAGTTCTGTGGTATTCTTTGTTGTTTATTTGAGGTGCCAAAAGTTAAACAGATGCTTTCAGCTCCTAGTTCAGGAGATACTCAAGCTCGGCCATTAATACGGACTTATTATGATCATGCTGAAGTAAGCCTTCTACCTTTGACAAGTTTTTCTACTTACGTTTTGGTTTTTTGCATCTCTTATTTTGGTATCCATCATTTGCAGCCAATAAACGATCTTGATTTTCACCCTCGGAGCACAATCCTAGTCTCGAGTGCGAAAGACAGCTGTATAAAGTATTTATTTTTATTTCCTTTTGTCTACCAAAATAAATTCTAGCAGTGATTGCAGGAAACGTTTGTGTTCACCTCTTTGTGTGCTTTTTCTTAAAACTTTGATAGGTTCTTTGACTACTCCAAAAGCACAGCAAAACGAGCATTCAAAGTTTTTCAGGTAGAGCTCTTGGTTGTTATTAGTTTCTTGAATTCTTTGTAGCTACATGGTGAAAACGACAGCGTGTCACTGAATCGATAACTCTAAATTCTGCAGGATACCCATAACGTGCGCTCTGTGTCTTTTCATCCTTCAGGAGAGTTTCTTCTTGCAGGTGTGAAATCTTTCACAAGACTAATAAAATGAGCTGTTTATTTTCCATGTTGAGACCCCTCTTGGGAACCTTTTCTCTTGGAACTAAAACAATGATTTTGAAGTTGATAACTTGCCTTTTGCAGGAACTGATCATCCAATTCCACATCTGTACGATGTAAACACATGTCAGTGCTTTCTTCCTTCAAATTTTCCAGACAGTGGAGTCACTGGAGCCATTAATCAGGTACTTCATGCATAATCCGAACGATCTTAATTAAGGTGCTATGTAAACACATTATCATGGCTGAGTGTCTTGGTTTTCTCAGGTGCGGTATTCTTCTACGGGGTCTGTCTACGTTGCAGCGTCAAAGGATGGGGCTATTCGACTGTTTGATGGGGTCAGCGCAAAGTGTGTACGGTCCATTAGCGGTGCACACGGGAAATCAGAGGTCACGAGTGCAGTGTTCACCAGGGATCAAAGGTAGAAACTGAAACTTCACTAGCTCTCTCAATAGTTCTTGACAGAACAGTCGATTGATCCAATGGGTTTTGTTAGGTATGTTCTCTCATCCGGTAAAGATTCCACGGTGAAGTTATGGGAAATATGTTCCGGTCGAATGGTAAAGGAATACCTCGGAGCAAAGCGGGTAAAACTGCGGTCTCAGGTGATTTTTTATTTCCTCAACCTTTGATATGAAAATATTCACTCGGTTCAGTTTGTTTTAAACGGTCTACACTGGTGTGTTAACGCAGGCAATCTTTAATGACACTGAAGAGTTTGTAATCTCCGTAGATGAAGCAAACAATGAGGTTGTTACATGGGATGCAAGAACCGCAGAAAAGGTTGCAAGGTGGCCTACAAACCATAATGGTGCACCACGCTGGATCGAGCACTCGCCAGTTGAATCAGTCTTTGTTACTTGTGGAACAGACAGATCAGTTCGATTTTGGAAGGAATCTTTCTAGTAGAGAATCTAATCAATCATAGTGTTTTTATTGTCTTAACTTAAACCATACATGGAAATACAAAATGAAAGAAGCAAATCTGGAAAGAGATTTGCATTTGCTAATAAGATTATTCGGTTTGGGGGCTTCTGTTGTTCATGCTGCGTTCTTGAAGGCACAAGTAACGTTCCAGGTCACTACATAAGAACACAAGATCAAAGAGCAGGTGAGTTTCAAAAATCAGAATTATGGATCTAGAGATGATTTTCTTTGGGATACTCATCACTGTTAACGATCTCCTTTTGTCCGGGGATATAAACGTCGTAGGCTTCACGTTCTTAGTCTCTCCACAGATATACTGTTGTTCGGGTGCCGTGAATGTGAAGTTTAGCGGCATTTGAGCATTCTTAATCGCGGTACTAGCATTACCAATGGATAACTGGAACACACTTTCTGAACCGGGTTTCAAGATACCGCTTTTGCAGCAGTTAGCGATCTGCTGAGTGTAAGGAGCGTCGGGAAGCAAATCTACGACTGTTGGGTTACGAACACATGAATGAGGGAAGTCATCTTTGAACTTGGGACATTCACCTTTCTCTGTGGCTTGTGCACCTAGAATGCTCCATATTATTTCTTCCTTAGACCATTCCCAGCTCATTTTCCATCCTGGAATCGACCGTTGTTTCTGGTAATTGTGAGCTGTAACCATAGCCTGAGATGGTTTCAACAATCTTGAAGTTAATAGCAGATATTGAGACTTGGTGAAAAAAGAAGAAGAACTTACAATGTAACCATCAGGCGTTAAGGTCATGATATCCCATTTAATTGTGACGTTTTCATTCTTGCTGGTGAGAGCTTCTACATTATCAGAGAATACATGCATCAGAAGACTTACTTAAGTTGTAGAATAGACAACAAAACAGAGAATTGAATGCATATGTAAGGAAAGACAGAGATATACACTTCCTCACATATACCTGAAGAAGTGAAACAAGACAAGGAAACCAAGAGCAGGAAGGTCATGGTAGAGAAGAGAGACTCCATTCTTGTGCTTTCAGGAGAGTGTAGTGAGAAGAAAGATCAGTCACACTCCTAACTTATAGTACCACATTTTGCTTTTCTCCTATAGCATCCATGTCAGCTAAAACTTCAGTTGCGGACCCTACAGTTTATAGCACTACTTAGGAAATGTTGTCACAAGCTTAATAAATTTTACAGCTAACAATTAATTGTCTTCATCATACTCATATTAAATTCAAATGATAAAAGGTGAGTATTTGCAGTGAAAGAAGCTTTTTCAATTTTAGTACAAATTGACACACTTAGAATAATAAGACATTTTCATGAAAGTTATCTTTCACCCAACTTAAAGTTGCCTTTCACACACTTTAAATTTTACAAGTTCTAGTTTTTAGTATTACAAAATTTAGTTTAAAATATGGAAATACTGATTTTTTTCGTATTTAGTATAATGTCCACGGGTTACCCATAGGCACCGCAAATTTAAACCAGACGAATGTGGGTACAATATTTTAGTTTGTAGGTTTTGTGGGTTAAAAAAATCAAAATCCACCATGAGACGGTGAGACGGGTCTCATAGTGCTATTATTTTCTTAACATAAACCATACATAGAAAAAAAAATACAAAATGACAGAAACAAATCGAAAAGAGATTTGCATTTGCTTATTAGATTATACAATGAAAAACACTTAAGGAGACTTGTTGTGTTCATGCTGCCTTCTTGAAGACACAAGTAACGTTCCAGGTCACTACATTAGAACAAATAAACAGAGCAGGTGAGTTTCAGAAATCATAAATTATGAATCTAGAATTACTTGGAAACTTACTCATAGCTTGAGTCGTTCTCCTTCCGTCCTCGGTTACAAACTTCGTCGCCCTCACATTGTTAGTCGGTCCACAGATATAGTGTTGTTCAGGTGCCGTGAACATGAAGTTTCTCGCCATCCGAACAGTTGTATTCGAGGTACCAGAATTACCAACGGATAACTGGAACGAACTTACTGAACCGGGTTTCAAGATACCGTTTTTGCAGCAATTTGCGACCTGCTGATTGTAAGGAGTCGAGGGGAGCAAATCGATAACTGTTGGGTTAGGAACACATGAATGAGGGATGTCTCCTTTGAACTTGGAACAATCTCCTTGGTATAAAGTTTGTGCACCAACTATGCCCCATATAATTTCTTTTCTGCTCCATTTCCAGCTGATTTTCCATCCGGGAACTGAACGTTGTTTCTGGTGATTGTAAGCTGTAACCACAGCCTGAATAATAACAAAGATTGATTCAACGAATGAAAGATTCAAGCTTTGGGTTTTGGTGCTAACAAGAAGTTGTGACTTACAACGTAGCCATCAGGAGTCCAGTTCACGAGATCCCATTTGATTGAGATGTCTCCCTTGTTGCTTGTGAGAGCTTCTGCAGATCAAATTAAAAAGATACTTTTTTGAAAAGCTTCAAGAAGAGACAAACAGAGAAATGAAACTGGATGTGTAAGGAAGAGAAAGATCTTGTTCTCAATGAGAGATTTTACCTGATGAAGTGAAACAGGAAAAGGAAACCACAAGCAAGGCGACAATGGCAGAGAAGAGAAACTTCATTCTCGTGGTTCAGGAGACAGACAGAACAGAGAGAGAGAGGCAGGAGTTGAGAGATTTGTAAGAAGAGAGATCAATGCATTGACTTTGACTTCAACAAATGGGTGCATACTAGTACAGTTGTACCACATGGAGAGCCTTTATTTACTCATCATTTATGATTTAGATGCTTGATTATAAAACGTTTCAATTAACCAAAAAGTGTGAAACATTACATTGAGCTGAACAAAAAGATTATTGGGAAGAAGATGATCAAGGATCAGCACCTCTTTGACAAAATCATAAAAAAACACGTTTTGGTTTCCTCTCCATGGATTAAAGAACCATACATAACCTTTAGAAAAGAATCACATTCTCCTTCTCATCTTGTTACGCGGTTTCTTAACAAAACTCATATTGATCTGCTTCAGTCGTTTCTTCTTCCTCGCAGTTTTCTCAGGCAAAGTCTCCCTCTTCTTCACATTGCTATCCACTTCCTTCGTCTTCTTTTTAAAAAACCGCGGATCAACTTTGTATTCCTTAGGAGTAACAGCAACACCATTCCTAACCGCTTCTTTGTACACACCATTAGCTCTAGTGACCTGGTTATTCGCACACAATTTCCCCATCAACAAATCATAAGTCTTGATCCCAGGTTTGCATTTATCAGCTTTCATATTTTTGAACAGAGTCATCGCATGCTCAAGCCTCTCAATCCCACACAATATCTTCAGAAACCCGTAATACTCTTTCTTATTCAAAGCCTCACCGAACCCTGCTGATTTCATCTTATCAATCATTTCATCTCCTTCACCGACCCTAGCCGCCTGATACAAACTCCTAATCAAAACAAGATAGGTCTCAGCATCCGGTTGACAACCCCACTCACCCATCCTCCCAAACAACTTCATCGCCTCATCAGTCCTCCTAATCTTACACAGATTATAAATCAACACATTGAAAGTCTCAGTATTCCTCGGCACACCACGATACTCCATCTCAAGCAAAACCTTCTCAACCTCCCCCTGAAACTTAAACGGATCTTTCTTCCTACAAAGCTTACAAACACAATCAAGAATCACATTATACGCCTTCGTCCCAATCTCAAACCCTCCTCTCGACATCTCGCCAGCTAATCTAGTAGCATCACTAAGCTTCTCAGCATTACACCAACCAGTAATCAACAAATCACAAATATTCTCATCGGGAAATATCTCGTTCGCAGTGTTCTTAACCATCTTCTCCGCGAAACTCGCGTGACCTTTCTCACATAACTTCTTAACAACCAAAGTAAGCGATTCCCTATCACGTTTCAATCCATACTCATTCTCCATCTTCTCGAAAAACTCGACTACTTGCTTAGCTCTACCTGCTCTAACAAACCTATCAACGGCGGATTCTAACGTCTTACTTCCGACTACACCTTTGTATTTTCCGATGATCTCTAACATACCTTTGAAATCTTTCCGACGACCGAAGTAATCGACGAAGAAGGAGATTGTTTCATCGGTGTGAGTGAATCCAGAGATCGAGTCAAGCCACTCGTTGAACCCTAACGCGGCACGACCAGCATCGGGAGCGAGATTAAGCGTTTGGAGAATCAAATCTGGATTCGGAGTGATGTGTGAGAAGCTGAGATTGAAGCTTTGTGAGATCGCGTTAGGATCGGATTCTGGATTTCCGGTGAGTTCTTTGGAGAAAGAGAGTGCGATCTGAGAAGAATCTTGTGGTTCTGATGAGAAGAATCGTGAAGTGAAGATCGAGAATCTGGGAAGTGGAAGAGGAGGAGGAGAAGGGGAAATGATACGGGATTGAGATTGGACAGAGGAGGGGGAAGTAAAGGTGCGGAGGAGGAGTCGCCGGAGTTGGAGAGACGGTAACGGCGGCGGCATTTTCTGATTGTAGCCAAAGAGGAAATGGTAAGAGTAGAGAGTGAAGGAAGGAGAAAACAAATCCAAAACCCTAGTGCAGAGATTTAGGAACGTCGTGAATTGTTTGGGCTTTGTTTTGGGCCTTTAAATTTGTCGAGGCCTTTAATAGATAGGGATTTATTTTTGTTTGTGCGGTGTTGTTCAACATGGGGATGTAGCTCATATGGTAGAGCGCTCGCTTCGCATGCGAGAGGTACGGGGTTCGATTCCCCGCATCTCCACTTTTTTATGATTTTTCATGGAAATTACAACTTGTTATATACTATATTTATTTTTTTATGATGTAATGGCAATCAGAATATCAGATCAGATGTACTGTACTTTAGGAGAAAACCCCCATTATTTTATGGAAATTAAATTAAAATTTAAAATATATATGGTTTTTTTCAGGACACTCCTAAATCTTTGTAATTACGTTAAAGTCTCAAAAAAAAAACAAAATAGCACGGAGGTTAAAGTAAAAAAATCTAAGCTTGGCAACACTGCAATAAAATCTCTTGAAATTTCTCAGACTCTCTAACAAATTCTAGGGTTCTTCTTCTCTGATGCGTCTCAAGTCTTTGATTTCGTGATCTGGTGAGTATTTCCATCTCCGATTCGTTAACCGTTTTGAGTTTTCGAGAAAGAGTTGGGTTCAAACGAAGATTGCCTTTGAGATTTTAGATTTTTCGTTTAGGTCATAGAACAAGTTTTGGTTTCTTCGATTTCTGTTATTTGAGTGCTTCGTTTTAGGGTTTAAGGCAATGAATTATCTGAATCCTCTAATGGAACTTAGGAATCGACTTTTAAATAGTCTCTTCGTTATTCGTCTGCTATTATTAACATGTGAAACATTATGGTTTTTTTTTGCAGTGGCGTTTAGCCTCAGAGCAATCCTAACTTGGTTCTGAATTCTCGCGTTGTAGCGAAGAATGCATTTGCCAATGTACAGTAATGGAAGCTTTAATCCTTCACCAGGAAATGGAAATGCCCCTCAACAGAATCATGAATCGTGTGTCGTACTTCCTCCTCCTCCTCCGGTTCAACAAGCTTATATGTATCCGCCACCTCCTGCTTCATCGGTCGCTCAACCTCAGCTAATGACAATGTCGGGAACAACTCAATCATATACAAATCCATCGTATTTATATCCGTCTTCACAACAGCAGAATCAAACTGTTAGTGGGAGGTCACAGCAGTTTCATTCTCATCTTCCACCTGTTTCGATGTTACCTCCCCCTCCACCTTTACCTCCCGGTACTATGCCGCCAGGACAAGGTTTCCCTAATTCATTTCATCCCCCACCAAATTTCCCACTTTCTGCTCCCCTTAGAAGTTTGGAACCTCCTGGGATGCCTCTTCCTCCACCGCCTCCTCGATCTTCATCACCAGGAGCTGCAAAGCGTGTTTGTGAAAGCCTGTCTTTAAATGGTGTAGTTCTTGACCATAAAGGTCCTGCTAATGAAGATGTTGGATCGTCCAAAGAGTGTGATGTACAGTGTGATGAATCGACTCCCCCACTTGAGAAAGCAGAGCATGCTTCTCCTCTGTGTTCTGATCCTGACATTGAGATGGAAGGTTCATGTGACAAAATTTTATACTTTTTACTATGGCCATTACCAAGTTTGGTGCTTTCATGTTTACTCATTTTGTTACATCTCTCTTTGGTTTATTGTAGATGATATCACACTGCCTGAGAATGAGAGTCACCCAAGCCAGTCACTTAACTGTGGTTCTGATCAAGTTCCCGGGGCATACTTAAAGACAGAACAGCTGACTCCACCACATATTCCAGCCGAAACCATTGCTGTCACAGGCAGCATGATGAAGTCTGAGACAGACCTTCCTGGTTCAAAAGCATATGCTCAGTTACACCAAGATACGGATGATGGTTCCAGACAATCTTCTTCCTCGCCTTACTCTCGAAAAGCCAAGATTGCTACAGACTCTGGAATCGGTGACATGTATGACCCCTTCTTGGACAGCTTTGAACCAGCATCTGTGAAATTAGATCATGTTCAGGAGCACGAACCAGTCAATAACTCTTACACTGTACCAAAGGCGAGCATTTCCTCGAATAGACCACTCAGTATGGAAGAAAACAACCTAGATGTTGATAAGCAAGCTTTAAGTGAGTCAGACACGACAGCTCGGATCAGTGTTTCTTCCAACAAACCACCTGAGGTTGAAGAAAACATAATAGGGAACGATATTGGAGCAGTTGCTTCTGGAGACAGCGATGAGTTTGGTGAGAATGCAGAAAGTGGGAGAGAGTGTAACAGTCAAGAAACCGGCACTCCGAACTCCCGTAACGAGAATCTGGAGGTAAGGAGCAATGTACGTGAAGGCAATAACACAAAGAAAAAGTCTAGAGAGAATCGAAAGGAGAAAGATTCATCGAGGTCCAAGAAGCTTTTCCAGGCCGTGCTTACAAAGTTCGTGAAGGACCATCTGAAACCATCATGGAGGCAAGGGAACATGAGCAAAGAGGCCTTTAAAACTATTGTAAAAAGGGTGGTGGAGAAAGTTTCGAATTCAATGGAAGGTCGACGTATACCCAAATCAAGAGATAAGATCGATAGGTACATTGACACTTCGCGGCACAAGCTGACCAAACTAGTCATGGTAAGAATCATCAAAAGCTTTGGCATAACCCGCTTAAAAATCCACCTTTATTGAACTAGACTCGTCTTAGTTCTTTATTGTTTTGTTTTGGCAGGGTTATGTGAACAAGTATGTCAAAGGATAAAGAGATCAGAGAATCACATGACACGAATTTGCTGCCGCTGAAGAAGTAATATTGTTCGACATTTTTGTAAAACAATGAATGTTTTAGTCAAAATAGTTCTTCTTCAGTTGTAGGTTATACAATGATGAAGTCACAGTGATTCTTCTAGCAATCCTCTACCTTGATAGCATTTTTGCACATGAAGAATACATCAATTAAGCTGCTTTACACAATGGATCAGTAGTACTTAGACAAAAAAGCTGTCTATTTGCTTACTGATGAGTCTTCTCTGTTGTGTGGAGACAAGACTATCCGATTTATAACATACTAGCTTATTGTGGTCGGAAAGCCTCCGTAGCATAGTGGTATTGCGTTCGCTTCGTAAGCGAAAGGCCGCGAGTTCGATTCTCGCCGGGGGCTTTAATTCAATTTATGCCTTCCCTTTTCGAAGGCCCAACAAATGTTGGTTTGGACTTGTGCGTATCTAATTTATCCGTATGGGTGATTCTCATTTTCTCTCGTTTATTTTCAAGGCCCACCAAAGCCTCCGTAGCATAGTGGTATTGCGTTCGCTTCGTAAGCGAAAGGTCGTGAGTTCGATCCTCGCCGGGGGCTTTAATTTAATTTCACTGAATGGTCGTCTATTTATTTCAGAAACAATTTTTTTACCACTGTTTATTGGTCTGTTCAAATTAAACTTGGTGTTTAGTTACGAATTATTGATTCTGATTATTAATTTATCCCGTATGGGTTGTACCATCCTTTTTGCCAAATCAGCACCTAAACACCTTATGGAAGTTATAAGATTAGTAGGCTGATAATCTGTTTTCTTCATGACTCTATGCTTGCTTGTCAAATTTATTTTGGTAACAAAAATGTACCATAAAAAATAATTTCTGCAAAAAAAGAAAAGAAAAGGAGAGAACAAAAAGAGTTGCATGCCTAAGTGAGTGAATTATGTGAAAATGAAAGAAAGTGGACCCTTTTTTTCTTTTTTTCTTCCTCTCTTAACTTTGAAGCATGCTGGTGGTGAA
>OVAP01002888.1:0-13142 GCA_900406295.1 Aurinia saxatilis
TGAAGACTCAGTGAATTGTTGTCTAGCAAGAGTATCAGCCGCCTTATTGATCTCTCTTGAAACTCATTTGTATTGCACTGAACCAAGACTTCGTGTTAATCCTTGTATATCCCGTACCCAATTTTGATGATGGAAAGTGAGATAACCTTCATTGAAAATCTTAGCGACTGTTTGATTGTCCCCTTCAAAGATTATATGGGAGNATAAAGACCATGAAGCTCGGCTTCAAGAACAGAGGATACCTTCTTACCTTTACTTTGGCCCGCAACCTGATAAGCACCACGGTGATCTCGTAATATCCATGCCGATTGATAGAGTTGTTGTGCTGGTTTGAACACACTATCATAATTGCATTTTAAGTAGCCCAGAGGTGGCCGCTGCCATTTACCACGGGACCGTGTACCTTGTTGTTGGGATGCAATACTGGCGTGATTAGTTACCAGTGAAGTCCATTCGAGCGTATCAGAGATGGCATATTGTACATCCTGTAACCAAGTGCTTGATTTATGTTAATATACCAATAAATTCCGAGACTTCCAAATCCTCCATAGTAACCAAATAGGTAAATGTTGTAACCAGGGCTGTGAAGTTGTATGGGAGGAGTAATCAAGGATTCGCTGGAACTTATCTGAGAAAGTATCCGATGTGTTTTGGGATAAGATACAAGCCACCGGTGAACATCTCCATATTGCTTGTGCGTACGGGCAAGTAAAGAAGAGATGATCCGGAGATTCATCCGCATTACAACAACGCCTACATTGGGCATTCGTTGTGACTCCTCGCCGTAGTAAAATAGTTCCTATGGGCAGAGCATCAGATAACAATCGCCAGAGAAAATGTTTTAGTTTCGGGACACTTGTGAGCTTCCAAATTGTCTGCTTCTGTGCCAGTGAGCCTAAAGGTGCAGCAGAAGTGTTGGCCATGTTATGCGTATAAGCGAAATGGTAGCCAGACTTCACCGAATAGACCCCAGAATCAGTATAGTTCCATCCTAGCAGATCATCAAACGGATTGGCAGGTAAACGTAATGTATTAATCAGAGCAATGGTGTCAGCATCAAAGATTGATTGCAAAACATCTTGATTCCAGGTAGAACTATATGAGTTTATAAGTTCATTAACCGTAGAAACAGCCATGGTGGAATCAGGACGACTCTGCGGTGCACTAGGTGGATCAGTTGGTAGCCACGGATCCAAAAAGACTTGCGTAAGACATCCAGTGCCAAGAAGAACACGTAATCCTCTTTTATACATATCTCTGCCCGCTAGCAACGAATGAAACATATACGAGGTTTTCGTCTTTGGTTTGGCATGGAGTAAAGTGGTATCCGGAAAGTAACGCCCTTTGAGTAAGCGACTTAGTAAGCTCCCTGGATTTTATAGTATACGATCCACTTGCTTGCCAAGTGAAGCCAAATTGAAGGTAGCGAGGTCACGAAAACCCAAGCCACCCTCCCGTTTTGAATAACACAGTTTTGTTGTGCCTAATACATCAAAAAAAATTCTGGATATATATGTGGCATTAGTGTCCAATTGGACTATGCCACATCAGTTGGCTTCACGGTCAAAGTCAAACTGATAAATATTTATGTTACGATGGTTTAGGTTAATTTATTATTAACTAGGCGTTGATCCGCGCTACGCGCAGAATATTTTAATTTTATTTGTTTTATTTGATTTGTTCTTGAGATAACAATATTTCAGTTTTGTTTTTTGTAATTGTAATATAGTTTTAGAGCATTTTTCTCATATTATTTTAAGTTTTTTTTATGATATATAGTCTTTATAATTTACTATATGATAATGTATTGTATGACCGTAAATTTGATATAGTATAAATTTCTATCATTATATCTACCCTACGTCATTTTGCTAAGATTTTTAATCACTGTTTTAGTTATAAATAAAAAAAACTCATGATCACAAACTAAAATAATAAATTATCTTATCATTGTTTTATCATTTGTGTTTGATAAGATAATTAATTATTTCTAATTACAGTGTCTAATATCCTATTAGGAATTAAAATAATTGTTTATTTTCTTACTACCATGAAAATTTTACATACTTGCTAATCATTTTGATATTTGTAATTATTTTAAAAATCCTTTTTCGACATATTTAAATTTGTTCAATATATATCGTATGGGATATCAAAAGACTGATTCTATGGTCATTTTCCATTTATATTTGTTATATTTTTTCCCTGACTTTTGAAGATTTTTTCTCTTCCCACTTTGTTTCAGTTTAACCGCAGTGTATTAACAGTGTATTGATATATAATAGATACATATCAAATAGACTCATATTATTATGGGGTTTAACTACATATACCCACTTTTCCATACCCTTAATCACATATACCCACTTTCCTTCCATTTAGTCACATTATCTTGTAAAAAGTCTAAAATACCACTATTTAAATATTAACTATTTAAAAGGTTTTAGGGTTTAGATTCTAGGATTTAGGGTTTAAAAACCCTAAAACCTAACCCCAAAAAGTTTTTCCACCCCTAATAAACTCTAACCCCCTAAAATCTAAACCCTAAATCCTAACAAGTAAACCTTAATAGTTATTAAAAATTAAACCCTAATTTTATATGGATTTAACCCTAAATCCTAAATAAATCATAAATTTTATAATTTTACCAAACTCTAAATTCTAAAATCATAAACCTTAACAAATTGGTAAATGAAAGGTATAATGATATTAAAATAAAAGGGGTGGGTATATGTGATTAAAAAAAGGATGGTGGGTATATGTGGTTAATGGGTATAGAAAAGTGATTATATGTGTTATTCTTTCTATTATTATAGTTTGTGCATTTAAGTCAATTTGGTTTATCTTAATATTTAAATATATTGACATGAACCTTCATTAATTTAGTAGTTTATGATTTGTGTAATATATATAAAAAACAAATGTTTACAAAATATAACATAATTTCAAATTAAACTTAGTGTTTTTTTAGTAACCATCATAAATGGTTGTAGTTTTTTTTATATTCATGATTAATATTTTTGTTTTGTAAAATATATGTTTCACACAATTAAATGTTTTTATTATCAGAGAATGTCGTTCGGGATTTCAAAATATCTTTTCTCTCTCCCCAATTACATAGTTAATAGTGGAATTTTGAGGTTGAAAAATTGACGGATATAAGAAGATGTGGTTATCTACACATTTTTTTTGTTTTTTCGTGTTTTAAAGATTGTCTCCCTTCCCTATTATTCTTGTTATGGTTAAATCAAAGATTTTTTATAACGGTTCCAAATGTATAAATCAGAATATCGATTAACTGATTTCAGTATGTGTGATTTTTGAGTTTTGTACCGGAAAAGTTTAATATAAATATTTATTTCAAGTCATAAGATAAATATTAATAAAATACTTAATTTTTTAATATTTTAAAATTGAATATTAATATGATTTCTACTATTTTACAATTAATATCATGAATGACTTTTGAAATTCCTTTTGTAACTAAATGCACTGAAACTAAATATGTACTTAATATGTGAAGTATATATTAAATTAATTATTTTATCAAAATTAGATTTTGGAATTTGGAACGATGTGACACACATGTGGTTGATGAGGTGTTTTTACCAAAAGAGAGAAAAACTTACTTTATATATATAGTCTAGTGGATGATCCGCGCTTTGCGCGAAAGTATTAATATCGTGGTCTGTATTATATAATAGATATAAAAATATTGTAAAACAGTAGTTAGTAAAAAAAATTTATACAATCATATGTTATTGGAAAATTTTCTCTCATCAATCCTCTAAAATAAATTTGAATATGTTATTATTTCATATTATCACCACCTGCTTTACGTAACATATTCTTACAAATCCTTCATGCTTCTTAAAACTTTGCACAAACATTCCTTCAGTTTAAAATATATTCGTCTTATATGTTTAAACACCGTCCGCTGACCATCCAAAATGAAATATTTGTACCATTTTATGATTTTTCTAGCCAAGCAAGCTAGTGGTTTCCCTGATAACTTGATATTGAGGAATTTTTTTTGAAGATTTCTCTCGTTCATTCTATGAAAACTCAGCTTGAACATGTTATTGTTTCATATTACCACCTTTCAACATTCATTCTCACACCTATAAAGTTTCTTAAAATTTTCATGGCTCCGAATGGTGACCACTAAAATGGAAAAGAATGATGAGGAATATTCCTCTCCGTTCCTTAAAAAATTCACCATTTATAAGAAATTTTTTGTTCCTATGATTCCTTTTCATTCCTCCTCATGCAGAGAATTACTGAACAAAAATATTCTCAATCAAATTCGAAGAGGAACAAAAGAAACCACTTTTTTAACAATTATCTTTCATCCCCAAATTTTGTTTCTTTTTATTCTTCTCATTTTTTTTCCACATAAATCCTTTTGTTCCTATAGTGGTCACCAGTTAGAGCCCATAAGTTTTCGTCATTAAAGGAATATTTGTCCTACATGTTCAAACGCCGATTACTGATATCAAAGTACCATGTATGTGTTTATCCTATAAGACACTTCAAAAATCCACATGGATCACAAAACTTTGTTCTAAACAACGACTAACAATTTTTTTTTTTAATATTTCACTCTATAGATTAACTTTTAAAAATCAAACTAAGAATGATTCAGAAAAATCTTGTGTATTTTTATATCAATCTTTGTTAACGTTTGATTATTTTATTCAAATATAATTTAGTGTTAATATATAAATGATTTTTGTGAAAAGTCTTTTCAAATTCCATGAGATGTTAAAAAATAATTGAATAGTAGTTGTTATGAGAATTAAGTTGTATTAAACATTAAAAATGGTCTAAATTGTTAATGTCATGTGTCATAATTTGGAGAGAGGTGAGGGTGAGGTGGCACTCTAACACGAGAGCAAACTCTCCTTTATATATATAGAAACTGATATATTTATTTAAATGATTGTTCTTTGACTTTTACTATATGTTTTTCTCTTTATTTTTATTATTCTCATAAATTACAATCGTCACCCAAAATTTTTACTATTATTTATTTTGAAAAAAATATTATGTATATATAACTGAGTGAATGTTTTTTACTATTATTTTATTTTTCACATTTGATTATGCAACCATGAGTACATTCAAAATTTTGTGTGTAATAGATATTGCTACAATTTGTTGCATTTTATTGATGTAGGATGTGATGCAATTATTTAGTATTACTTTATAATTAATTTAATCTATGAAGTCTTCAAAATTTTATTTAATTTCTCGTTTACAAACAATCTTAAGTTTTAGTCTTTATTACTTTACTTAAAAATCTCTAATAATGTGATGCTTATTGTGTGTGTGTGTGTGTGTTTTTTTTTTTTTTTTGGGTAAATTGATTGGTTTAATATATCCAAAAATATATATTTGAAAACTGATACTACATAGTAAAATATAACTATCTAAACATCGAGAACTTATTGTTCCCGGAAGATCTTAATATTGATATAAACGTATGAGTCTCAAACATTCATACTCACATATCGAGATTTCGACAATAAAATCTATAATCTTATGGAAATGGTTCATTCTTATAAAATATGTTAAGTGTATCAAATATTTTTTATTGAAAAATAACTTTCAAATCTAAGAGTTAATATATATATATATATATATATATATATTGTAAAAATGTCTTTTCAAATTCTGTGAGACATTAAAAATTAATTGATGGTAGTTATTGTGGGATTTTGGAGTAATTTTTTGTTTAAGTTATGGGTGCCACATGGCACATTCTTAGACTATGTCTTGATGATGTGTCCTCCTAAACCCTAAACCCTACGCGTGGGATGTGTTAATCTTCTTTTTTCATTTGTTTTGTTCTCGAGATAACGATATTCCACAGATAATCTGGTAATTGTAGTATAGATTTGGATCCCATGTTTTTAAAAATTGTATATGATACATAGTTTTGTGATTTACTATCTGAAAGTGTCTTGTGACTATAAACTTGATATCGTAAAAAAAATTCATCATTATATTACGTTAAGGTTTTTAATCACTGTTTTAGTTTGCGATCATGATTTTTTGTTTTTGTTTTTTTAACTCTTATATTTTATTGGTTAAAAATTATGTTGGAAAATATATAAGTTATCTATAAATTGTCTAGTAAATGATTGTTTGTCTTTTTACCATTATGAAAATATGAAATAATTGCTAATCATTTTGATATTTCCGGTTATTGTAAGATCAAGTTTTACATGTTCTACATATCTAAATTTGTTTATTTTTAATATATGTCGTCTCATATTTTAAGAGATTGGTTGTCTCTCTACTCTTCCTGAGCTTTGAAGATATTTTTCCTTCTCATTATGTTTCATTTCACTGAAGAGAATTAACAATGACAATATTTGAATATATATATATATATATCAAATTGACTGATATTATTATATTTTATTTCTTTTAATAATTTTTTTATCTTAATAGTTATAAATATTGACGTGAATCTTCGTTAATTTAATATGTTATGATTTGTGTAAAATAAAACAATCTATAAATATAACATATTATATAAAATTAAACTTAGTGTTTATTAATCANATATATATATCAAATTGACTGATATTATTATATTTTATTTCTTTTAATAATTTTTTATCTTAATAGTTATAAATATTGACGTGAATCTTCGTTAATTTAATAGGTTATGATTTGTGTAAAATAAAACAATCTATAAATATAACATATTATATAAAATTAAACTTAGTNTTAATTTAATATGTTATGATTTGTGTAAAATAAAACAATCTATAAATATAACATATTATAAAAAATTAAACTTAGTGTTTATTAATCATTATAAATTGTGAAACGGTTGTCAAGTTTTTTAGAATTGTGATTAATATTTTTAAATTTATTGATGATTATGTTTAAAACATAATTAATATGTTTCAATTTTCAAACGATTAAATGTTTTTGTTATTAGAGAATATCGTTTGATGTTTCAAAATAGTGTTTCTCTCTTTCCAATTATTGGAGTTAATAACGGAAATTAAAACTTACTGTCTTTCATAAAAGTTCCCATGTTTTTCATATTGATGGTTGATGTGCAAAACATATTTGATATCTTCCACATAACTAAATTTGTTAGTTATTAGAGAATGTCATTTGAGACTTTAGGGCATCTACATTGGTGAGATCATTCCATGAGTCTCATACAAATAAATTATTAATATTTTTAGAATAATTTAATATAATAATTAAATGGTAAATCACAATAAATATTTGAGCCAATTATGCAGTGACATGTGGACTAAAATCTCATAAGAGAGTTTCTATCTTTCTATTATTTTATTTATTATTTTTTTCGTCGAGAAATTAAAGATTGTCTACCTTTCTATTATTTTATTTTATAGGATTAAGTTGAGGATATATATAGTGGTGATATATGAAAAAATAGATTGGATTAACTAATTTTGTTATGTGTAATTTTTAAGTTTCTCTACTAAAATAATTCAATATAAAAACCCTTAGTTTTAGATTGTGAATTTTTAATACTAATATTTAATATGATTTATATATTTTTAGAGTTGATATCATGAATGTCTTTTCAAATTTCTTTCGTAACTGGATATATTAGGACAAAAATATATTTAAAAATGTTAAATAGATGTTGAATAAAATTATTTTGTAAAAATTAAATTTGAAAATGATATGACATACCATGTAGATGATGATATGTCAGCACCAAAAGAGAGAAAAACTAACTGTATAGATNCTAAATTTGAAAATGATATGACATCCATGTAGATGATGATATGTCATCACCAAAAGAGAGAAAAACTAACTGTATAGATATATATTTATAGTGACAGACATGAACATTTGATGTAGAAATAGGCAATTTTATGTTTTAGACTGCAAGATCTTTTTTTTCTTTTTCTTTTAGAGGTCAGGAGTGTGNTTAAATTTGAAAATGATATGACATACCATGTAGATGATGATATGTCAGCACCAAAAGAGAGAAAAACTAACTGTATAGATATATATTTATAGTGACAGACATGAACATTTGATGTAGAAATAGGCAATTTTATGTTTTAGACTGCAAGATCTTTTTTTTCTTTTTCTTTTAGAGGTCAGGAGTGTGGGCAATTTAACACCGATTTAAGTTTGTCCAAAGTGGTTAAGACCCTCTAGAATTAGAACACTACTGATACAAACGTCCGGTCGGTCCGAATATTAAATAATGGTAGAAACTATCACCTATACGAGGTAATCTAAATTATCTCCTTTTTGACCGATCTATCTGCGGTCTTATTATCGGAGCGGCCGTGTTTGATACGTCAATAATCGTATGTGCATACGTAATCATGGATCCTCTTTTTTTCCAGAATCACCCAAAGCATAAATTAATTGTTTCGCCACAAAATCTCTGGGTAGTTTTTGATCATGGACGATTCTGGTGGAGCAAGGATCAGAGTTTCTGTTTTGTGGAAAGGAACCAAATACAGTCTAGAGATGGATTGTGGGGAAAATCTCAAGGCCTTGGGTTATGAATTGACGAAATTAACCGGCGTCATGCCGGAGACTCTGCGTCTCATCGTTCCTAAGCTCAACGAAAAAGGGTCCAATCTTGTTTTTCCTTTCTCTGAGGACCACTCCAATTCGACCTTGCAAGAAGCTTCCATAATTGAGGTATTCTTGATTCTTGAATATGCCAAACTGTGTTTCAATTTCACCATTGGTGCTGCTCTGTTTTTTTAAGGGTAAAACTATTAGAATGATGGGAGTTTCTGAGGAAGAGATCAATGGAGTTGTAGCAGATGCTCTACCTGACACTAGAATACTTGGCTTTGAGGAAGAGGAGAGAAGGCTTAGGCAAAAGAAGTCGTATGTTTCGAATTCAATCAAGCTCCCTCAGGGTCCTTACATCTTCTGCGATTTCCGTACTCTTCAACTCCCCGGTATACACTTAAATCCTTCTCCTTCTCATGCTTTGAAGAGAATGCACATGCTCGCAGCAGACCCTGGTATTATTGCTATTATGAACAAGGTATGTAATTCATCACAAACTTCTTATGCAACATATCGGACATGTACTAATTGCTTTCGTTTTATATTTATTTCTAGCATCGTTGGAGGGTAGGAATTATGACCGAACTCGCCCCTGTTGGTTATGTTGGTGTTAGTCCAAAATGCCTTCTTGGCTTTAACAAGGTACACATCTTTTGTACACAAGCATTTCTTGTGTTCCCTTGTCTAGATTTTTATTTTTGTTTTCCGAAATCGGGTAATGTAGAATCAGGGAGAGGAGATATCTCTACGCCTTCGGACTGATGATCTCAAGGGATTCAGAAAGTACGCTAGCATTAAAAAGACTCTATTGCATGAGCTTGTAAGTTGTTTACTTGGCAACTTGAATCGTATCACCAAAAATTGTTCACGAGATTTTTTTTGAGAGCTAACATTCTCTTAAATTAAAATGTCAGGCTCACATGGTATACTCGGAGCATGATGAAAACTTCTATGCTCTTGATAGACAGGTAATAAGACAGTGAATGTATATGAAACCTGCTATCTCAGTTCTTTTGTGTGGATGTTTTGCAAACGAGTGTGTGTGTCTGTGTGTGACAGTTGAACAAAGAAGCTGAAAGCTTAGATTGGACTAAATCGACGGGTCACACTTTGAATGGAACAAGGATTATGAATGACCATGAGGAAGACCACTTCGGTGATGAAAATGAAAGTTCTTCTCGGAGGCTTGGTGGAAATCATTCTAATAATCTGGAAAATGCTCGTGAATCATCTGTTGCCGCTGCTTATCTCCGTCTCTCTCACACAAATGAAAAGAGCGACACTGGTATTTCACAACTCAACGTAGAACCTGATCCTGATGACATGGTTGATGTTTCTGTTGAGACTATGCAGTCAAATCCCAAAGCTCAGTCTGATTCTTGGAGTAAATTTGAGCCTGATCCCGAAGATACCATTGAAAATGGTACAATAGAAATCGGTCCAGGTCATTCATGTATTCCATCAAATTCCAGATATGCATCTGTACCACAAACGTATTCGGGAGGGATGGAAATCACGGAGGATCTTACCAATCCTTCTGAAGACGATATTGAACCTGTTCTAGATGACTTCAAAACACATACAGTCAATGAAGTTGAAAATATGAACATATCGAAGGACATTGTAATCTCAGATGAAAATTTGAAGAGTTCTGGTGATGCACCTCCTAGAGAACTCAGTTTGGCTGGATCTATGCAAGCTACACTTGATCCTAATAGTGCAGAGCCTTGTCCTGACAAAAACCTGGTGGTCACATCGGAGGAAACCGTCTTTGAGCCAGATCCAGATGATCAAGAGATTCAGAGGATCCAAGACTCTGTTACCATCATCTCTAACCGTCTTAAGAAAGCCATAAACGCCTTGGAAACTGAAACAACCAATGTGCTACTCAAAATAGTGAGGTACCTTGTCATCTCTTGAAATCTTGTAAGCATGTTTGCAGATATAATTCCATTGTTATGCAACTGAAGATACGACTTTATTTTTTGGGTCCAGGAACATCATTTCCCAACCAAACGAAATGAAATTTAAAAGGCTGCGCAAGGCAAATCCTTCAATTAAGCGCAACATTCTCAACTATGCAGGTTGTCTTTTTAATCCATCTTCTGATAAGAGATTGTGTATAGTATATATATATTGGTACTAAACAGTTTTGGATGTTTTGCAGCTGCGGTTGAAATCCTTTCTGTGATTGGCTTTGTGGAAGAGATGGTGTCAGAAGGCACAGGAGCTCGGGAACCATACTTGGTACTGAAACGCAATGACCCAGGGCTCTTGTGGATTGCCAAGTCCATGCTTGAATCACACACCACATATTCTAGCTAATGTTACAACATTTTCTCTGTTAACTGTGCCATGAAAGTATGATTTGAGAGTGAATATATGAGTGTGGTTCTTTTACACAATGTAAAAACATTTCCTCTATGTGGAGTGTGATCGTAAAGTAGAACATGGTATGCTTCTTTTTTTGGGTCGGATCATGGTATGCTTCTTTGAAACTGTAAAGTTTGGAGAAACCTAGAAGTAGTAAATGATTTTTTCAAGTTTTATTGATTAGCCATTAGGCATATATAGGTTTTTTCAAGTTTTATTGATTAGCCATTAGGCATATATATACAAAGGCTAAATTTGATCAAAAAGTTCTCTACATATTATAAAATTGGAAATCTACCTATTTAACAATATAGTATATACGTAAATAATACATTCATAATAACATTATATCCATATATTCAAGAAGATCTATATCCCCTAATACCCTCCCGCAAGTTCATACGTGGACACACGTATGAGATTGAACAACTAAGTCTTCAAAACCATGGGAATCTCTTCACAAAATCATAATGATCCATCACACCGTATATTGTTTGGATCTTCAATGATGCTTCCTCCCCGTACTTCAAATAACTTGAAATCTTCCAAGTCTTCAAATCTTTAAATCTTTAATGGGACTTCCTCCCTGTAAATGAAAGTAATTAGCAAAAGACATTACTGAATGTAGTTGTTGTCTTCACAAAGCCATCAATCGTAACGATACAAGGTAATAACGAGCAAATATTTTTGCTCCACTGACACAAATGACGTAATCCACATAGAGAACATCAACGTTAACTCTTCTTCTTCTTTTTTTTTAATTTTTTTTAGAATAGATAATTAAGTAGTTTACGAAAAGAAAGCACATCAGAATTTTGGAAAAAGAGCAAAATCAAAACATAGTTAAATAGAATACGTACGGAAACACCTTGATTTTTTTGAATTATTATTTTATAATAATAATATAGTAATAAGGTATATGAAAAGAAAATTTGTAATAATAATATAATATAAAAACGTTTTTTTATATATAATCAAAAGTAGAACTTGATTATGCAACTACACCACATTTTTTTTTTAATAATCAAAACCAAACTTAATTTAACTAGATATAGAAAATCCGTGAAACTTTTTTTTTCTTTTGCAATAAATAAATAATAAGATATGTAAAGATAAATTTATAATATCATAAAAATCATATAATTAGAAGATAAAGATTGATAAGTAAAATCGAATCATGTTAATGATCAATGAAAATCTAATTGATAGTATAATCAAATTAGAGTTGATCAAATCAAAGAATAACGATTAAAATCATAAGTGGCAAATAGCCAATAATCGAACAAAGTCTTTAAGAATATGGCTATTGTCGAAGATAATAAAACCATGACCCAAAAGAATAAGATCAAGACTCTGATACTATGTAAAGTTTGGAGAAATCTAGAAATAATAAATGGTTTCACAAAAAAAAAAAAATGGTTTTCTCAAGTTTTACTGATTAGCCATTAGGCATATATAAAGTCTAAACTTGATCTTTGGCTTCTTTGCTTCAGGAAAGATTCTATTTGGGTTGCTTGGATCCAGGACAATAACATCGAGGAGTCTGCTGTTTGGGCTATCAAGCAGCGAGAAATTTTTATGACTTGGTTCAGAGTTGGGATTTCAATGATACGTTGCATCTGGAAAAATAGAGTAATAGGGGTGTTTATGTATTTAAGAAAAATTAAACAGTTTTAAATAGTGACTAGCTATGTAAGACCAACTCTATCTATGGTTACTTAGGAAATTGCTTAGTAAATAATAAACAAAGAAAAATTGATATAATAATAGATTAGTTGCTTACAAAACAATCCACCAAAAATTGCTTATTTAAACAACTAACCTATTATTATATTAATTTTTCTTTGTTTATTATTTACTAAGCAACTCACTAAACAATTCTTAATAGAGATGCTCTAACAAAATACACACCCAATCAATTTACTAAGCAACTCACTAAACAATCTTTAATAGAGATGCTCTAACAAAATACACACCCAATCAATTCTTTTATCAGCAGGAGTTAAACTGTTTCTGCAACTCTTCCGCTCTGGTCTCCTTGTGTGTCTCCAGGAGGAATACTACCGTCCCCCTTTCCGTCTCTGGTCGGTTTTATTTGGCTTGCCTGTGCTGTTTCATCCGATGTTGGATCTTTGCTCTCTCCCCACAAAACCAGATAGAGTCCTCCACATATAACTCCATCACCAATAGCCCTACAAAAAAAAAAAAAAAAAAAAAAA
>OVAP01002889.1:0-18087 GCA_900406295.1 Aurinia saxatilis
AACGTGATCCTTTATTACGCGAAGAAAGCAAGCTTCGATGAAGAAATAGACGAACACCAACTCCAAAAGAAAGCTTGTATGAATCCAAATCTGCTGATACACAGAATTCCAGCTGAAACAGAGACTTGTAAGCCAACAAAGTCTACTTGCAGAAGATGAAGAGTCCAAGCCGAGAAAGGGTCAATCTCAAAAGAGGAATCGTTCGGGGATGGAAGGTCACCGGATTCAAAGAAAACCGTAGCAACCAAAAATTGAGGAAAACAGTGAATCAAGGATGATCTATAACCAAGATCCAAAGATCAAGGCATACCAAGATGTAACCCGATCCCACCGCCAAACTCCTCCATCCTAAACAATCCTCGTTTCAGAAAGCCACCAAACCGAAGAAAAGAACAAAGAAAAAAGCAAAGAGAGGATCGGCGGCGGTGCTATGGAAGCCACCGCCACCAATCTAGACTTGAGATTTAGTCGGTGTAGAGATAAATTTGAGAGACTTTCAGATATTTTTTCAGAGAGACAGAGCTTTATTAAGATGATTATCAACTATATCACAAAACTTTACTATGGAGACAATAATCGAAGATAAATAACTGTGTTGACGATAGAAGGAGCATGGTGCATGATGCACCACATGAGAGTAATCCCACCAAAGTCTATTATCTATCACTCCGCCTGTGCAGATTAAATGCCACATGCATACATATAAATATATAAATAGCATGAGAGTAATCCCACAAAAGTCTATTATCTATCACTCCGCCTGTGCAGATTAAATGGCACATGCATACATATAAATATATAAATAGTACATCTGATGTATCCTGTATAAATTTATAAAACAAATTTAATTTCTACTAGCAAAAGATAATTGGGGAGTTTTGAAAAGTACCGATGGTTAAATACTCATTTAAAAAAAAAATACAAATTCTAAAATTATTTTTAAAACTACCATCATTTATCAAAATTATTTTTATTTACTAATGACGAATTTATTGCAGTTTAAGATCTTAGTGCTTATGGTTTAGTAAAATTATAAGATTTAATAACTCTTAGATTCTAATTTTTAGAGTTTATGACTTAGATTTTAAGGATTTATAATCCGTTAGAGATGAAACACTTTTTGAAATTTACGATCTAGGGTTTAAATGTTTTTTTGGATGGCTTTAAACAAAATACAAATCTACACACATATTCTTAAAAACCTTTATCAATTACAGTCAAAATAGTTCTAGATCTGAAACCCCAAAATATGAGAATCAGCTTTCAGACAAAGAGATATATATTAATCCCACACATTCATACATAATGGCACGATTTAAATCAAGATAATGTTCATATTATCAAAAGAAAGAGTCTAAATTGAAAATCGACTTTTGACATACAGCATAACTAAGAACTGGCATATATGGAGAAGTTGCATGCCAGTCACAACTAAGAACTCAACTTTATAAATAATAATTAACAAACGTTGACAAAAAATAAAATAACGATAAATGTGGTCGTACATTTTATACTATAGTAATGTTACCAATAAATAAATAAAGCTCAATTAATGATAAGCTTTAACCCTAAGTTGAGATCTGATTGTCTCACACTTCCCCTAGGATATGTGTTTCCGATTCACATGGCACTCAAAAGACACAATCAATGTTTTTAGGTTCTTTGTCTACCAAAACTTATTGAACCAAATGCTTGTACGGTTGTACCCCAATAATTTTGCTGTATTTGTTAAGGTATTTATTTCCGTTCGGTACACTTCTTTTTCTCTCCTCTCTTAGGTGTCATTCTATAAGGCCATCCATTAAAAAGGGTTAATAAAAAATAGTTGCAAAAATAATACTCACGAGAGCATCTCCAATGGTTTGCACTATTTTAAGCACTAAAATAGTATTGCACTAAAATAGTGTTGAGTTTTACTCCAACCCATTGCACTATTTCTTACACCAAAAATGAATTTTCTAAGTATATTCCTCTTATTACAATTTGTTTTTTTCTTCTAATCGTACCCATTATTTATCAAAATTATAAACTATATTCACTTATTATATATTTTTAATAAATTTATCCACTAATACTTAATTTATCTAATTTATTGATGTGGATTATTAATTTAAAATAATTAGAAAGTAAAAGTGTAACATGTTGTTCTTGTTTTGCTTTAATTTATTTTCTGTTTTTTTATCTTTCATTATTTATTGTTGTTTTTATCTTTTATTATTATTTTATGTCATTATATCTTCTATTATATAAAATGTTATATGCATTTTAATTTTTAATTACCAATGAAAATATTATTATATAAAATTTTGAAAGAGTATGGATGTAAGAAATGTAATGATTCACTTGATTAATCATTTTTAAAAAATATTATACATTTAAAATTTACTTGGGAATTTATAATAAAATATTTTGAAACATGGATGACTTTTTTATAAAAAAAAAAAGTTCAGCATGTTTAGTGCAAAAAAAACTCATCAAATAAAAAAAAATTTACATTATACATTTAAAATTTACTTGAGAATTTATAATAAGATATTTTGAAACATGGAAGACCTTTTATAAATAAAAAAAGTTCAACACTAAAATAGTGCAGCACTAAAATTTTGCACTAGATGTAGTGCAAAAAAGTGGTTTGCACTATTTTAGTGTCCAATATAGTATTGGGTTGGAGAGGATTTTGCACTAAAATAGGATTTGATATAAGATTTAGTGTTGGGTTGGAGATGCCCTGAGCCATGACAGTTAATGGGAGCCAACCTGAACAAGTTTCGTTTTGTACACGTCTAATCTATGTAATCTTTCATATATCACTACAAAAAAGCCATTTTTAGCATTATTTATTTTAATAATAAACATTATTTTAAAATTGATGTTTGAATTAAAAATTATGCTAAGTTCAAAGACATTAGATTTATTTTACATCATTTTTATAAATGGTACTATAGTATAAGTGATTTATGTTTTTTTTTTTTTGTCAACAATAATAATATGTTATAAGTTGGGCTCAAACCCTGACAGTGACAGTACTAGTACAAACAACTAGGATACAAGTCGTGGTCAATAAGTGATTTATGTTACCTTCATTAATTTTTGTTTTAACATTATTTCTTTAATGATATCTATTATAATTGACACTAACAAGGAGTTTTTTAGTAGTATATCTATAACCTTTTTTAAAACTGTGGAAGGGTTTCTAATTATTGTTCAATGGTTGATCATGAAATTACTGTTTTAAAGTTAGATATACAATATTTATTTGCAAATCAGAGTCCAAATTCATTTGTTATAAAGTTCCAGCATGATCTATGACTCAATCGTGCTCGATGTATAAGGAGATATTTTTTTGTTAGACTACTCTTTTTGGGACAATTTTGTGGTAGCAGCAGATTTGGTGCAAACGCTGTAGAACAAACTATTTGTTCGTAGAGAAAGAGATTGACAGCGATGAATCCGTGAAGAGTATAAAGGTTATTTTAGTGCCTTTTTAAGAAATCAGACATGTAGCAACAAACAAGAAAACAATAGTAAATATAATTACCAATAGAAAAGCGTGATGCTAAACAACATCAAATAAAGCAAAGGTAAAAGAAAAGAGGCTTCTCCTTTGATGGAGGCCCAATAAGGTTTAATTACTAAATGGGCCTTCAACGGGCTCAAAAAGTCATATATATATATATATATATATATCTATCAGAGAATTGTTGCCAAGTCGACGTCGTTACTCATCTGAATCTGAATCTGTCTATTCCTGTGTGGACCAGAAGCTACATAGCCTCTGAGCTATCGGATTCAGCCCGCCTAGGCTTCTAGAATTTTGATGGTTTCTTCTTCTTCTCCGCTCGGTGGAATTCTTATGAACGAGGTTACGATTTCTATAATCTTTATGGGTTGAATTTCTGATTCGAAAATTAGCCAATTATTATTAGTGTGTGTGTGTCTTGGGGCACCCGGTATGGATTTGATTTGGATATATCCTGGTTTTATTTTTTTTGTGAAGAGAGAAGATCTCTGATCAAATGCAAATTGTTTTAGATACTGCTTGACGATGCCACCTGATTCATTTTTAATGCAAATGCAACCAAGGTTGATAAATCTCATATGACTTTGGGCCAAATGGTGACATGGTTTGCAGCATGCTCTAAGATGCGTTTCATCTGTCATACTCAAAAACTAAAACCAGGTATGTCTTTTTGGTGTTGGAGAAAGTTTTTATTTAAGTCTCATTTAGTTTTGGTTGATAAATCTCATATGATTTCAGGAAACTCAATTAGGATTTTTATGTTTCTCTTGCTCCCAAATTATGCGAACTTTTTTATATCCTTTTACTGTTTTAAAAGAGTTCTTCATTTTTGTTAGCAATGTGATCTTAATTAGGCTATATTAAGGTACATGGTTTACCTATCAAAAGCCCGTCTAGCTCAGTTGGTAGAGCGCAAGGCTCTTAACCTTGTGGTCGTGGGTTCGAGCCCCACGGTGGGCGCTTCTTTTTGTTTTCTCATTTTAAAACCTCTGTATTTTGCTAGCTAAACTCTGCATCAGCCTCTCTGCTAACTAAACTCTAAACCTAAGTATTTTTTTTTTTCGTGGACAGTTTATGCATCAACAACAACTGTCTCACTAGTTCATTTTGACTCCATCTCCTATACCAAGAAGATAGTCCCATGACAATGGTCTCAAACTTATCTCCTAGGACATCAAGATACTTCTTCGGTTTAGTTTGAGACCCGGTCTTGTCCTAAACCTTGTACAGTTTGCTCTTCCTCCTCTGTTTTACAGATCAGGATCTGTGCTTTTCCTGCTTCTTTCTCCCAATCTATACTTACAATAAAGATGAGCAATATAAAAAAACAAACAGTGATTCCAACTAAAAACCCAATCAAGAACCCTCCGAGCCCTTGTTTAGCCTTGAGTGCCAAACTCGCCCCCAACGGTAAGGCCAATAGATAGAATCCACCAAGATTGGCGTACACTCCAAGTGACGGCTTTGCTGTTCCGCGAACAATCTCCCTGCAAACAACAAATGGGAAGTTTATAAGTTCAATAACTGCCATTATCAGCATCATCTTCTTCACACCGTTTAAGATCACTTGGTCATTGTGAGTAAATAGAGACCCCCAAACTCCTCTGCATCCTATCATCACTAGAGCTCCAATGCAACCAAAAACAACTCCCACAACGAGTGTAGTGTAAGCTGCTCTATAAGCTCCCTCGGGATTATTTGCACCTAGCTCATTAGGCACTCGTGTTCCCACACAAGCGCCTAAAGAGAGCATCACAGCGTAAAGAAAGTAGTCAAAGTTGAGAAGTATGACCAAGATGGATACGGATTGAGCTGGGTTTGGTAGCCTCCCGGATAAAAGGACCAAGATCTCGTAGCACCAACACTCGAGACACACGATGAGACAATACGGGCCACTAAGCTTGATAAGTGTGAGCCAGTCTTGAGCACATTGGTCCAACCACCCACCTTCTTTCCATTTGTTCTCATCCAATCGCTCTGACACTATCACATACACGATTAGAAGAATCACAACGTTAAAATCAGTAATCCAAACAGCCATTGCGACTCCTTCGATTCCTTTGGCTCTAGAGAGGAATATGTTGATTGGGATATGAAGAGAAGTGGCTGCAGCTGTTGTGTACATGATAGGGAGCGTAATGCCTTGTGAGCTTAAGTAAGCCTTAAGTGGACAAAAAAAAGAGAGGACTGGGAGATCAGGAAGGAGGTAGAGAACATATCTCTTAGCTACGAAGGAAATATCTTCTCGTTGACCAAACCAAGTGAGGATCTTATGAATATTGAGCCACAAGAAAGAAATCGGGATCGAAATCAAGAGAAGCAAGAGCACAGTTATGAGAAGGGTTTTGTGGAGAAGCTTATAGTTCTTGGCTCCAAAAGCTTGGCCACAAAGAGGTCTCATTGCAGAAGAAATTCCGTATAGAACAGCAAAGCTAGTTACGTTTGCAAAGGAAAAACCTAATGAGCTTCCGGCTAGGTTGACCTCGCCTTGATGGCCAAGAAAGACATATGTTAACGAACCACAACAGATTCATAGCCACCAATGGCAAACCAATTTTCATTTGTAGCTTCAGCTCATGAACAATACTCTGCATCGTGGTCTTTGAACAACACCTTTCAGAGACTTCTAAATCCAAAGACTCCGACTTTACTGTCTCCGTTAGTGTCTTTGATGTTTCTGACATTTTTTGTTCGTAGAGAAAGAGGATAATCTCGAAAAATGAGCAATGGGTTTTTAGTTAATGAAGATAAGTGTTTTTCATTGCGTGGAGGATTAATCTTACAATAAATTGTGAGTTAAAGCACACACATGGCTTCGTGAGAAAGTGATGAGCTAAAATCTCATGTAAATTCGATTTCTCAGAAAAACTTTTGTGAGTGCATTTTTGGAAAGTGATGACTGATGAGCCAATAGAAAAGCAGAGTTGGAACTTTAAAGTGTATTGCGGATGATGATAGGATTGATCAGCACTCCCATTTGCAGATATTTTTTACCCCTTTTTTTTCTTCAATTATTTCGACTGTGACATGATAGGATTGTCGAGCTAATATTTAAACGATAATCTTAATAATTATGCTAAACCTAATTCTAGATGATTTGGTTAATTTGAAATTGCGTTGTTAAGTCTATGATGGCCGAAACATATACTATACCGTAGGAATTGATATCCTCTAACGAAACAACAATTATAATTTATATTGTCGAAGACAACTTGTATGGATAATGAATTTAAAAATTCGAGTGGAAAAATACTTTAACAAACCAGATGTTATACTGAGATGATGTGCCGTTAAGCACAAATTTATTTAATTTATTTGGAAATCGTAAAATAATTTTATTCTTCTATAAAAGGTTGAATTAGTGTCTTAAAAGTGTATCGAGATTTTACAAATGGCAAGAGTCCCAAGTGATACACACATCCCCACAGGTTAGAGATTTTAGACCCAAATCTTATAAACGCGTTTGGATTTAATCACTAGATTGGATTGTATATGTTGTCACTGACCTAAACTTGTTCTTTTACATAGAGGTGGCAGTCGACAAAAGTTTTATCATGTTATATTCTGAATTTGAAGTTCTTATTTGGGGATGACAAACATTCTACAACGAGATATATGATATTCGTATTTTCCTGATTGTCTAGATAATTGGATACTCTTTTAAGATTGGATACCCTTTTAAAATTTTAAGAGCTTCCACACCCATTTAAGATTTTGTTAGATTTTTCTGGGGCTACTCGAAAGTTTTTCACATTTTTTTTTATTTAATATCCGACAATATTTCAATTCAAAAGTTTTATGAAGTTTATTGATAAATAAATAAGATATACTCCCTCCGTTTCTTAAAAAGTGCCGTTTTGACACTTTGCACACATATTAATAAAACATATTAAAAGTTCTGTTATACTCCTAAATAATAAGTTATCTATTCATATTTTTCTTTATTTTAAGGTTAAAGTAGGAATTTAGTATTAAAAGTTGTATTGGAAAATAAAAACGACACTTTTTCTGAAACAAAAAAATAAGTCTAAAACGACACTCTTTAAGAAACAGAGGGAATATATTTTATTAAAGACTAATCCAAATTACGGGCCTCAATCGGCTCGCCCTACAAGACCACAGTCGTGTAACTGAAACTAGAAAAAGGTTTTGCTTCTTTTTTTTCACATAAAATAATTCATATCCTACATATATTAATTGACAAGTCTCTTAAGTGATTTGTTCTACATGTCCTCAGCTAATCCTATGTAACAGTGACGTGGTTTTAAAAAATGGTTTTCACGTCAGATAATGAGATTTTTGAGACGCGATTGTTTGGAGAAATCCCCACCTTCTTCATGGTTCAAAATCTCCATTTCTGTTTGTTGAAATCTGTAACTTGAAGATTTATATTTGTTCCCCAACCGATTTCGAACACATCTATCTTTTCAATTTTTTATATAGTTGTGATTTACGATTTGCAGAATTTGCGTTTTCTGGGTTCAATCGGTTCGAGCGAGATGAATCCATTCAATATTGTTTGTCAAAATTGATATCTTCAAATACCGATTTCTTCAATATCGATGTGTTCCTTTGTTTCGATTGTCAATATTGTAGGGATGTAGTTGGACTATAGTAAATGTATGTATTTCTCTTTGATCTTCAAGCTCGTTTGAGCTTTTACAAACTGGAACATTATGACTTGAAAACTTGGAAGAGATGCTTGATGTTCTTGTCGTCTACATAATTGGAGCTTTTATCCCAGCGTCAATGAGTGATGTGCTATATTACTTCGACCATAGTGTAGCTTCACAGCTTGCCAGAAACCCAAGAATAAGCAAATCGTAGTGGTAAGAAGACAGTTTTCTCAGAATGAAAATATATTTTATCTATCTAATTTTTTTTGGGGGGGCTTATTGATTTGATACTTCGATATCACGAATGCATACTTTAATGTGTGGTCTGCTTCAAGTCCCTCCAGTAAATGGTGTCATTCCTCAATCTCCAATTCATACCTGATATAGGCACACTTAGGTCGTGCTTATATGGGATGGAAGGTATGGTGATGATGGTGGATCTCTAGATGGTTGTAGAACATTTTCTAAGACCCGAATGGATGGATGGATGGATGAACAAGTTGCAAGGGGGATCGAGAAATGCCACACAGAGAATGGAGGGCTCTGTGATAAGTCTAATCTCCAGCTTCAAAGGCTTCACACCAAGGAAGAAGAAGAGAGGCAGCCAAGGCAGCTAGGGTTTCTTCTTTAGAAGAAAGTTCGTTCTTTATTAAAAATCAAAGTCTACAGATTACAAGCTGAATAGAGAGCTTTATAATAGCTCTGCAGCCTAGGGCTTCGAGGCCCAAAAACCAAATCATGAAAATAAAACGTAAATCCAAATAAGGAAAGTAACAATCACTTCTGAGGTAGCACAGACGCTAGCTCAAACGCTAATACAGAAATAAAAACAAAAGAGAATTAACCTGCAAAACAACCAAGCAAACTTGTTAACATAAACCAATGAAAACACTTAACTTGTGAGTATTAACTCGTCCTAAGGCCGCTTGAAAATGGTGAACAAGGATGCTTCCTTGTAGCCTTGTAGAATCGGCAAGAATGTTGTTGATGAAGTCTTGAGTAGCACGTAAGAGGAACCTTGTAATCTCTTGTTGCTTTCATCTTCCTGATGCCTTGTAGTCGTAGTGGAGTGGTGCTTTTGATTATCTTCCAAGTCTTGAGCAGAAAATGGGTTTAGCACGGGTGTTGGCTCGAGTGGAATCTCTTGAGTGATCTCTTTGGTGAACAGCATTCCTTTGAGCTCTTCATGCTCCAGCAACGTGATCAAGCTATCCACATATTGGTTGAACTCCTCTCTTAGGCTTCTAGTTCCTGATTATGGAATGGAAGTGGCCTTGCCTTCGAGTACAAGTATGCTAGCATCGATGTCCTCATAAGAGCTTAACAACTCTTAAATATCAAGTAACATCACTCACCACTGTCTTCTTTTTCAGTGTTTTCCTGAGTTTGGAGACTGACGTTTGCTTTCTCTGCAGTTTCTTGTAACGAACTGGTTGCATCAGCACGAAGAAGCATCAAATCAAGTGCAAGTTTGGGCCAACTCTATGACAATATGCAATAAGTTTATCATCATATGTAGACACCATTAGTATACCAACAACCTTAAGTAAGGATATCTATCATAAAACTTCTGATTCTTTCAATAAAAAATGAACTAAGGATAATTCTCTTCGCTCACAAGGTTTGAAAGAGCTGAAAGAATCTACAATCCAAGTAACTACATTCACTGGAAACCGCAATGCTCCAGTTGATGAAATTCTGTTTGGTATAGAGAAAGAAATTGATGATTTACTACCAGTCAAAGTCAAAGAACAACGTTTAAGCAACTTGCTTCAGTTTACAATGGTAGGATGATACGTTGCAGCTATGCCTATTCTTAAAATGATCCCTACATCAGTCCTCTGGGGATATTTTGCCTTCATGGCCATTGAAAGCTTACCGAAAACCAATTTTGGGAAAAAATATTACTTCTCTTCACCGCGCCAAGCCGTCGCTTCGAGTAACTAAACCTCTAATCTCTTTCTTATCTCATTCAACTTCAAAAAACCTTCCTTTTGCTTAGTTCTGTCTCATTTCTTTATGCAGGGTTCTTGAAGATTACCATGCGACATTCGTTGAAACCGTTCCATTCAAGACAATTGCAATGTTCACTATTTTCTAAACAGTCTATCTCTTGATCTGCTTTGGTCTCACATGGATCCCAATCACATGAGTCATGTTCTCTCTAATGATCATGTTCTTAATCCCCGTTCGACAGTACATCCTCCCTAGATTCTTCAAAGGAGCTCATCTTCAAGACTTAGATGCAGCGGAGCACGAAGAAGCTCCTGCTTTACCCTTCAGTCTCGCAGCGGTAACCAAACACTCAATTACTCTGTTTCTTCAACTTTTTGTTTTGCATTTTCTTCAAACAGGAAATCAATATTGGATCCACGATTTCGTACCCAGGAGATTCAAAGATTCTTGATGAGGTTATCACACGAAGCACGAGAGAGTTTAAACACACAAGTAGTCCTAAGGTCATAAGTTCCAGTTCAACTGTAACCAATAACATGAGTTTTTCTCAATTGTTTAGTCCACGAGTAAGTGAACTCAGGTTGGGTTTGATAAAACCTCAAATCGTTGGAAATATTCCAAAGCCGTCGAGTCGTGGGAGGAGTCCCTTCAACCAGTTTTCAACTGAGATTATATATATTCAAGAAGCATAAATTAAGAAAAAAACTCAATGAGTATGAATTATTGATGTTTATTTAGTTAATTAATTTGATCTTTTATCTCTTATATATATATAAAAAAACAATAAGCTTTTTTTTTTTTTTTTTTTTTTTAAATTTTAAAAAAANTTTTTTTTGAAATTTACAATAAGCTTCTTGAATCTATCTTTAGTATATGTGTTGTGTGTGTTTCTGTCCCTATTCTGGTGTTTGTTGATTTTGAGTCTGTAAAATTTCTTACTTATATCTTAATTTATGTAAAGATTAGGGGCAAAATGTAAAAAAAAATCTAAATGTTATATGGCAAGCAATCATTTTATACACGAAGATCATCTCTCATTCTTGATTAGTCCTGAGAATTATATTTTGGAATGTAAAATCTTATATCAATTAATCAGTTTCAAATTGGTTTATATGCCAATGAATATATGTTATATATATTAATGTAAATATAATTTGATAAAATTTAATAATTTGATATTGTTTACATAAAAAGAATGAATAATACACTATATAGAAATATTGATTTTGAGAATGAACAAAATATAAGAAATGGAAAAGAATTTAAAACAGGTAAACAAATAGATTTGTTCTAATTTTTTCAGAATTCATTTACATATGTGTTCGAATATGATACTTTAAATCACTAAATAAAATTACATATTATTATTAAAGTTTTATACTTCTGAAGTATCATATATAATAATAGTTTCAAATATTCATTTACATAAAATTGTTGGAAATAAACATAACAAATAATTAATAAAAGATAACAAACACATAAAAAATGACTAATATATTACACATATAATGCTTTTTTTATATTTACGATTACATTTTTTTCAAAAAGATGTTAACTCCGGAATCAAAGTTTATGAATTGAGAATTGCTGATGTCATATAATACCGGAAACTGGAAAGAGAAAAAAAAAACACGTCACTACACTCCAAAGGCGATTATGATTTTTCTCGATCTTGGATCTCTAATTCTGTTTGTTAAAATCTCTCACTCAGAGAATTAAAGTTGTTCCTCTTCCAATTTCGTGTAGGTTGCTCTTTTCCGATTCTAAAAATGGTGAAGATTTGAGTTGTGAATATAACATGGGGATTTTGACGAGAGAGGATGTGTTCTTTGTCCAAATCCAATTATTGTTGGGTGTCTATTTCGTATTTCCTCTTTAACGATGAATTTAAGGAAATATTTGAGAAGTAGAATTTCCGGGAACCTATAGTCTCTAAGTACGACTCTTTTTACTCTTATTCTTCACCTCATGCCACAGATTCTCCGGCGAGCCTAAAGGTCCGGGGTTTGATCCTGAGGCACTTGAGAAAGGTGCGAAGGCTCTGAGAGAGATTAATAGCTCTCCTCATTCCAAACAGATAACAAACAAAACTTGTGTTTAGCCAAAGATTGTATTTTTAATTTGTGGTGGTGAGTCTTTGGTGATTAGAGAATTGGTGGCCGTTTGACAGAATTTAATGGGTCACAATATTTACCATTTAGTTTTATTTTGTGCAGTTCTTGAAAGAAGACCGGACTTACCCTGAGGCATTTATAGGAAGAGAGACTGCTTATGCATTCCAAAGGGAACTTGAAAACTCTATTACTCGTTTTATTAAGGTATCTATATTTTGATTAAACCTACAACTATAGAGGATAAGTGTACTCTAAGCTGTTTCTTTTATCTGTTTACCTGCACATTGTCTGATGGATATCCAGTTACTTGGATAAACCTCTGATTCATGTCTGTCCTTAGGCCTGTTTAGTGAAAGTTTATACAACACTCTTAAGCTCTTAAGCTATCCATTGGTGACAGACCGTTGAAGATTTGACTAAAGCATTGATTTTTAGCAAAATTCACCCAACATATTGCACGAAAGGGGTAAGTGTGCTGGTACTGTGTTTCCTTTTTTTTTGGTTTCCAAGTTCAGTTTTGATTTCTTGCTACCTCAAGTCTTTGGTGAAAAAAGTATCACTGACATTAGCAATCGATTCAGGTATTCTTAATTTTAGATTTAGTCTCTGCTTATTATGCAATTTAAGTTTTAACTCAAGTATATATCATGGTATCTATTGGATCCTTTCCAGTTTTTACTATGTTGACTTCCCTCACATACGGCCTTTTATTTCAACAGGGACTGCAAGGAAGAAGGTTAGGACTTGATATATCTTTTATGTGTGTTAGTTGATGGTTTGTGTTTAAAGTATGGTTCTCTTGTGATTACTTAGGCAAGTTGTAAGACCATTTTGATTCTGATGTGAAACGATTTGGATAAATCATGGTCTTTTGATATAGAATATTCATGATGTGAAACAATTTGGATAAATCAATGATTTAGGTTTGTTGTACTCAAGTGAGATAGTTGGAGATGGTGGACTCACATTTGTGGGGATTAATATCAACTCTCTGTTAACTTTCAGCTCTGCGTGAGATCATGACAAGTAGAGAATCTAACACTGACCACACAATGTCTACGTTGTTGTAGTGGAAGGAAGCCATGATTACAGCCTGTTGGAGAAGTATAGATCCTATAGATAGAGTTGGTGCTACAAGGCATCCCTATATCGGAAACCAAGAAGATATTAGATTAACATGGACGATCTCTGGTCTAACAGTTGCTGCTTCAGAACCGGCTTGACCGCACAAGGAAAGAAAACCTAATGAACAGCAAGTATCTCACCCTTTGCTCCCCATGGTGGCCTTGTCACATAATGCAGATTAGCAGATACAGTATTTGCCTTAAATCCGAGGTACATACACCACACTCTTAATCCCAAATGCTGTTGCCTGTTGAATTCGTAAATCATAAACTCTGTTGATTGCTCACTGATTGTTCCATATTAGTGGATGTAAGGAGCGTATTAAAAAGCTCGAAAGTTCATTGTTACCTGTTTTACATTCTCTTATACTGTTGATGGGTCTGTAAAATCGATCAAACCTCCAACTTCTTTCCCCTACCAACAATTTTTCATTAAGGTTTTTCCGTTAAAACTTAAAACTGTTAAAAACAGAGAGGAAGCGGGAGGGTTTGGAAAAAATGGAACCTGAGATATTGAACCTAAGACCATTGTTAGATCACTCACTATATGTATATATGATCTAAAGGCTTCCTCCAAGTCACACAGCTATTCAGTTACATTATAGTTAGACAATCAAATCATTAGATAAACCAACCAGGCAGAATGGGTTGTTTTAAGTAAGTCACCAAGCCGATATCTTCACCAATAAAACGGTTATTGACAGCACCAACCAACTCCATTCCCCTAGCTTTAGTTACAGCAACCACGGCCGCTCTCCTAATTTCCTTTGCAGCTCCATTTATGATTACCTGATGGAGAAGTTAGAAGCATTTCATATCAAAACTGCGTAGTATAGAAATTTCTGATGATATAATTATCTTAATGTTGTTTTGTGGAAGGCCTCAAGGGTTTGAGATTTCGTGATAGCTTAGAGAAGTGGCAGTTCACCACAGCTGCCAATTCTCTAACCATAGAGTTCTTTGCTTTTTGTTGCTTGGTGGCGTGATGTTGATAAGAATCTCTGCACTGTTGTTATGTCGCTCATTTTAATACGATATCCGTTTGTGGCTTCTAGGTGGAAAGGTACTTGGCTCTTCTAATTGTGGTTCAATCTGACTCATTTTTGTCAATATTTGTTATATAGAATGGCATGTGCAGGGGGAAGGTGTGTCGCTGTAGATAGTGCAAGACATGTTCCAGAGGAGTCGATATACAAGGCCATAAAGACTAGGGATAAGCTTGTGCAGAATGATATTGAAGCTAATGAATGGAGAAGTGCAATACACACTGCTTTCTTATGTTAGAATGCTTGTGGTTTTCCCAGGTATAGCCATGTAAAAGCTCCCAAAAAACACAAAGCATTGGCCCCTCAATACAAATCTAAGTGTATATGAACAAAAGAGATGGAGATGGAGTCTCTAGAAAACGTATTATCTTCAAAAATATTAAAGAAATGGATCACACTGAACTAAGAGCCCAAAGATGTTCTGGTACTTCTTCTTGATATCCCTCGGTACTTCTTCTTCTTGATAGCCCATAACGAATATGAGCTTTGCCATCCTTATCTTTGCTTATCTCAACTTAGCCTTTTTAAGCTTATATACATAGTGACTATCCACAAGTGGTGGATGAAGATACGGTTTAGACGGTGCGGATAAGCCAGTACGAAAGCTGAGATGTAGGAGCACCAACTTTTGGGGCTTCTTTAGAAAGTAGCAGCAATGCAGAGGGTTCTTTGTTGGGTCTAGGGAGAGTCCTATGCAGAGTGTCTTCAAAAGATCTGATATCCCGATTGATAAATCTTCTAATTTACCATGTTTAAAGAATCTGAAGGAGGATTTGATTAGCTTTCCCATTGTTAATTGTTCTCAAGCCTTTAGAATCGTTGTAAAAGCAGCATAAATATTAAATAGTTTTGGAGAACAAATCCCTGGATGGAAAATGGTTTATTAATGTGACATAACACGTTGTTCTGAAGTCATCGAAGCATCACACGAGATGCAACAATTCTCATACATGAGGTAAAAGTCTTAAAGCCTTCTTTCACATATCTTTTGCTTGGACCAAGATTTTCAACATTTTAAATTTTTTTGCAAATAAAAGCAGGTTCTTTAGATATATGAAAACTGATGTGAAAATTTAATCTCATGCAGACAAATACATACATATATATATATACACTCACATACATATGTGTGTAAATTTTACTTTTAAATTGGATTTTATAAGTGGTCACCAATTGTTGCATATTTTACGTAGGTATTTTGGCATTTATAATGAAAAATAATATTTTGGTATTTAATTTGACCAAAAGAAAAAAGTATATTCTAAATAAATTATTAAACATTTCAACTTTTAAAATATTAAGTAGAGAGCATTAAACAAAATATTGAAGTAATATAATAATTTATATAATTAATGTAATACTTTAGGTAGCATCACAAAATATTTTTATCATACCTTTAATATAATATTAGATTTTATATGTTCTACGGCTATTGCAAAAACAGCTTATGCTATATAAAGTAGCAATAAAAATAATGGAGCACAATTTGTTTTTTCTTAATAATATTGTGGTTTTCTCAATAATATTGTGAAAATATCTTTTCAATTGGATTTTTGGTTACAAGTACTCAACTCATTGGTTTGACATTTTATGCTCATGTTATTTCTACTATTCTTATGATATTTATCGAACTCAAACTAAAATATGACATAAACCAATCTATATAAACATTTACAATTTTTAAATGTATTTAATAAGTATTCATTTAACAACATAAAAATTTAAATCATTTGCGAAGCCGATCATCTAGAAAAGATTAGATACTTAGACATGCATTTTATAGTACAATCCATTACTTAATTGTTATGTTTTTTAACTAAAATACATACATGTTCTTGGAATTTTGTTAGAGTAAAATCCACATACATACATAAGCTATTACTTAATTGTTATGTTTTTAATTAAAATTCACACATGTTCTTGGATTTTTGTTAGAGTAAAATCCACGGACATACATAAGTCATTACCTAATTGTTATGTTTTTAAAAAAAAATTAAAATCCACACTTGTTCTTGGATTTTTGTTAGAGTAAAATTTACGGACATAGATAAGTCATTACTTAATTGTTATGTTTTTTTCAAAAATTAAAATCCACACAAGTTCTTGGATTTTTATTAGAGTAAAATTATGGGCATGCATAAGCCATTACTTAATTAGTGAAATCATTATTTAATCCTAACGATTTTACTTTTTTTTAATAATTTTGTAAAAAATCTTTAAATACACTTCTTGGTTTTAAAAGTATATGGGTATACATAATATGTTCTCATTGTTTTGAGTAAAATTTTGAGTAATCATAATATGTTTTATTGTTTATTTAGACTTTTATATATTGTGATTATGAAATCAATATATAGATAAACATGAATTTTAGCATAGCCAAATCTAAAAATTTATGAATTCTTTTTACATATCTTATGTAAATTTGAGAAATCTTTTTACATCAAGAATATTATGATATATTTAAAACATAATATTGTTTTTGTGATCGGTGAGTGTTTTTTTATGTCGCTTTCCGCAGTACCCTGTCGGGTACATGAGACGATATAAAAAACACACATGCCGTTCATTCCTCCGATGCACGTGTTGATTCCCGAGGAGTACTTGAACAACGTAAACATCTCAAGTTTAACAAAACATAATTTGAAATAAAAGGTTGATGCTCTCATTATGTGTATGTGAAACATTGTAGGGGTCGAATATGTAGTTTGACCAAACACAAATCAATAACATTATCCTTTTAATTCCTTACCGTTATTTAATATAATTAATAATTTTTCATTTAATATAACATAAAATGAAAATTATAGCCCGCACAAGGTGCACGTGTTGACCCTTAAGGGTCGATATAAATTAACATATGGGTCGAATTAACATATGAGTTGTTCATTTCTCAAATGCATGTGTTGATTCCCGAGGAGTACTTGAACAACGTAAAGATTTCAAGTTTAACAAAACATAATTTGAAATTAAATGGTGGTACTCTCATCATGTGTATGCAAAACATTGTAGGAGTCGACTATGTAGCTTGGCCAAACACAAACTCACGTTGCAGTTATTTACTATAACTAATAATTTTGTATTTAATATAACATAAAAATTAAAATTATAGCCTACACAAGTTACGGACAAGTAATCTAGTAGATATATAAGATATATTACAGATCCCACATGGTGAAGACCGACCATCATTGTCTATAAACTTTTGTGGTCAAATCATGAAATTCATTGTTCACTGTTTGTTTTTATTTTGTGGAAGATAAAAGTATAATAGTTTTTTTGTTTAGTAGAAGTTCTGGTATAGGCAATCGGCATGTGTAGTTTTTTACTTAGCATTCTATTTTCAATGGAATGCGAGCAGGTCATACATCAATTGTATGAGGATTAAATAACCACACAATCACTTCACTATCATGATTCCAAAAGGATTGATTACATTTAATTATATAATATGTTTGTAGAGCAATGACACACGACTGAGAGTTAAATTGATACCTTCTTACTGCAACCACTCACACAAGATTACTCGAATGCAGACTTGATGTTGATCTATAAATGCAGCACATGATTATTGTACAATTATCACCATATTTTATGTAGAAGACCCTCAATATCAAACAAGTCAGCTTGAAATCAGTATATATATATATATATATATATATATATATATATATATAAATAAACAATATAGATAGTTTATGAAACCAGTTT
>OVAP01002890.1:0-18087 GCA_900406295.1 Aurinia saxatilis
TTAACTTTCTGAGCGGTTCACACTAGAGAGTCGACGATCTCTTAAAAGATCTATTAGATAAGTCGATGCCAAATTATATGGCAAAAATTCATGCAATAGTATTTGTTCATGATTTTTTAAGGGATCTCTAAACTCTAAACTATAAACAGAAACAAAAATCGAAAGTGAGAGGTTTATTGATCTGAAAGAAAGTGAATAGTTTTTCTTAGCATAATGATTTAAGAGATGATGCCCCAAAAGTTTATAATTAACAGAAAAAAAAAGAAATAGAAATTGAGAGAATTTGCTGAGTGTACTAAATAGTAACTTTTGTATATTTCCTGCTTACCATTAAGTGAGCCCATGAGTGCTGAGAGTAGAGTAGGCTTTTAGAGAGAGACGGGTGGTGAAAGAGAACCACAGACGCAAAGTTANTTTCAAAGGATGGTTTTGTAACTTTTGTATATTTCCTGCTTACCATTAAGTGAGCCCATGAGTGCTGAGAGTAGAGTAGGCTTTTAGAGAGAGACGGGTGGTGAAAGAGAACCACAGACGCAAAGTTAGTATTCATTCATTAAGAATGAGAAAGTCCAAACCTTTTTGCTCTCAAAAGCAACGGAAAGATTTCCCTTAATTCTTTATTCATATATATATATTTTCATTTCATCAAAATCTCACACCTTTTTCACTTCTCTTGTGGCTGTTACCACTTGTTTTCTTTGGCATTTTTCTGGCTTGCCATTAATGAGACTAAATCAACTGTAATTTTCTTCTCTTTCTCTCTCTATCCGAAGATACTCGAAATTTTGTAGATATCATGGTTTGTGATTTTGGAAGCTAGGGTTTTTGGGTTTTCATGACGGTGCTGGGTCTTGCTCGGATCTGAGAGGATAATATATTTTGTGGGTTTTGTCGAAAATGGAGCTAAAAAAGTTTAAAACTTTTGGTCTTGTCTGCTTAATCTCACTGTTTCTGCTAAATCCATTATGGTTTGCCTCTTCCAACACAGAAGGTTAGTACTTTCGTATTTGTCTTCATAATTATATTTAACCTTTATGTAATTACTTTTCACTGTTTATGCCTTTTAACGGTTCATGAGAATATAAATTTATCTGCCCCCTGTCGCTGTTCTTAAAAGAAATTTCCAAAATCTGATTCTGTCTGAAAGTTAATTTTTGTTGTTCGGAATCTATCATACAAATGCCTTGTATGTAACCTGAAGTTCGATTTAGTTGTTGTTTTTGTCTCCTCGAATGAATATTTAGGAATTCTGCAAGTGATTTTATGATTGAGGGTGAAGGGTGCTAAAATGCATTTGCAAATTCACCAAAAATTGTAAAAAGCAACGAAAATATGGTTGCTTTACTTTTTAGCAAGTCTAAATTCGTTAGGGTTTTCTGTTGTTAAAATTCTTTTTTGGAATGAAAACTGTTTGTTTGTTTGTTTGCTTGCTAAGTCTTACTTCTTTGCAAAAAGGGTTAAGCTTTTGGTGTGTGTGTGTGTGATAAACAGGTGATGCACTGCACAGTTTGAGAGCTAATCTGGTTGATCCAAACAATGTTTTGCAAAGCTGGGATCCTACACTTGTTAATCCTTGTACTTGGTTTCATGTAACGTGCAACAATGATAACAGTGTTATAAGAGTGTGAGTGTCTCTCTGCTTGCACCCGACCCCACCCGTGTACTTGCTTTAGCTTATTTAACCTTGTTTATTGTTGCTTTTTCAGCGATCTCGGGAATGCAGACCTGTCTGGTCAATTGGTTCCCCAGCTTGGCCAGCTCAAGAACTTGCAGTACTTGTATGTTTTTGCTTTGTATTAAGAACTATAGATAACCCGTAAACTTGATTGAATTGACTATGCTTAACTCCGTTATGCCCAGAGTCTTGTACATTATACCTGATAATGGTCATTACACAGAATTTGTTTGTCATCTTTATTTGGATATATTCAGTAGCCATTTGTAGATTTCATATCTTTCTGAGGGTGTGGTACTTTTAATTGCAGGGAACTTTATAGTAATAACATGACCGGGCCGATTCCAAGTGATCTTGGGAATCTGACAAACTTAGTGAGCTTGGATCTTTACTTGAATAGCTTCACTGGTCCTATTCCAGATTCTCTGGGAATGCTATTCAAGCTGCGCTTTCTGTAAGAACATCTTAGTCTGCTCTTTTCATCTTGTACTGGCTGAAGTGTCTTGCTATATATTAGAACTTTATTTAGTATAATGTTGTCCTGTGATTTTTTGGATGATTCCAAATAATAGTCAACTCCCAAATGCACACGCTAATATGCTGATTAGCATCGTAATATTTAGTTTTAGAGGTCTGACAATATCTGTCCTACTACAAAAAGTCATTACTTGCTGGTGGTCATTTATACATTTGAATGGCAGTAAATGAAATCGACTTTGTCTTTTAAAATGAATGGAAAACTTGTTTGGTTAAACTCTGGGTTGGGAAGATGGTAATATGATATACATTTTTGTTGCAAGGATAGTCGGCTCAACAATAACAGTCTCACTGGACCAATTCCTATGTCACTGACTAATATCACAACCCTTCAAGTTCTGTGAGTATCACTAAATCAACTTCACTTTCTACTGTTTTGAGCTTCTCAGTCCTAATGGGGTCGCCTGCTTTTTCCTTAATCTCTTGCAAAATGCAGGGATCTGTCAAATAATCGGTTATCCGGATCTGTTCCCGATAATGGCTCTTTTTCGCTCTTCACTCCCATCAGGTTTGAGGGAATTCATAATATTGAACCTTAACTACTCTCGTTTCAGGAACCGAGACGATAGATTGCTCTTAATCTTTGTGTTTTTTCATACTAGATTAAAGAGATCTAATAAGATAGAATCAAGCACAGAAACTTATAGCTTAAGTGTGAAAAACGTTTTCTTTTATCGTCTTAAGTAATTTCATCAATAGACATACTACATTGCCCCAAAATATATATTACCTCTATTAGTGCGTATGATAAAAGCAGCATGAGCTCACAAGTTGTGTTCTTCTACACAGTTTTGCTAACAACCTGGATCTATGTGGCCCAGTTACTAGCCATCCTTGCCCTGGATCTCCCCCATTTTCTCCACCTCCACCTTTTATCCCTCCCCGGACAGTTCCTCCTCCAGGTAATTTAATGAAAGAGACAGTAAAATGTAGATTTCAACGTTCACTCATACTTCGAAACTTTGTGGATGACTCCGTTTTGAAAAGATTTTAGTGGATTTTGATTGGAAACAATCTATCTTACCTCTTCGAAAGCCAATGATTGGAATTTCTGGTAGAATTTAAGTTGTTGCTTACTTAAAAAAAAAAAAAAAAATTAAGGGGGTTATAGCTCTACTGGAGCCATTGCGGGAGGAGTTGCTGCTGGTGCTGCTTTGCTATTTGCTGCCCCTGCTTTAGCTTTTGCTTGGTGGCAACGGAGAAAACCTCAAGAATTCTTCTTTGATGTTCCTGGTTAGTCAATGCATCTGCCATATCCAAGCTATGTTTCATTGGAGAAAAGGTTTATGTACGTATTATTTTTTTGTTTTGTGATGCAGCCGAAGAGGACCCTGAGGTTCACTTGGGGCAGCTTAAGCGGTTTTCTCTTCGGGAACTCCAAGTAGCAACTGATAGTTTCAGCAACAAGAACATCTTGGGGCGAGGTGGGTTTGGTAAAGTCTACAAAGGCCGTCTCGCTGATGGGACACTTGTTGCAGTCAAACGGCTTAAAGAAGAGCGCACACCAGGTGGAGAGCTCCAGTTTCAGACAGAAGTGGAGATGATAAGCATGGCTGTTCACAGAAATCTTCTCAGGCTACGCGGCTTCTGTATGACCCCTACTGAGAGATTGCTCGTTTACCCTTACATGGCTAATGGAAGCGTCGCGTCCTGTTTGAGAGGTACTACTATACTGATGGTTTTTGTGGTTTTAGGGCTTTGTTTTTTTATTTTGAGGTTCAAATGAGTGATCTTTCTTAAAATTGTTGCAGAACGTCCACCATCACAGTTGCCTCTTGACTGGCCAACAAGACAGCGGATTGCTCTAGGATCAGCGAGGGGTCTGTCTTATCTTCATGATCATTGTGATCCCAAAATTATTCACCGTGATGTGAAAGCTGCTAATATTCTGTTAGATGAGGAATTTGAGGCAGTTGTAGGCGATTTCGGTTTGGCTAAACTGATGGATTACAAAGACACACATGTCACTACTGCTGTGCGTGGGACCATTGGACACATTGCTCCAGAGTATTTATCAACCGGAAAATCTTCAGAGAAAACTGATGTTTTTGGCTACGGGATCATGCTTTTGGAACTGATCACAGGTCAGAGAGCATTTGATCTTGCAAGACTGGCGAATGACGATGACGTTATGCTTTTAGATTGGGTATAAACACATATCTTTAAGCACATATATAGGTATTTTTTCTACTCATAAAGCTAATTTCTCTCTTCATTTGATCGATTTAGGTGAAAGGGCTTTTGAAGGAAAAGAAACTGGAGATGCTTGTGGATCCCGATCTGCAGAGAAATTACACAGAAGCAGAAGTAGAACGGCTCATACAAGTGGCTCTCCTTTGCACACAGAGCTCACCTATGGAACGACCAAAGATGTCTGAAGTTGTTCGAATGCTTGAAGGCGACGGTTTGGCTGAGAAATGGGACGAGTGGCAGAAAGTGGAAGTTCTCAGGCAAGAAGTAGAGCTGTCCTCTCATCTCGCATCCGATTGGATCCTCGATTCAACGGATAATCTTCATGCTGTTGAGTTGTCTGGTCCGAGATAAAAAGACATTGTAATTTTGTCTAACAGTAACAAGAAATAACAGATTCAGAAAAACAACTCCGCCGTATTCTTTTTATTTCTTTAATGGGGGAAAAGATTAGTCTCAACCTGTGCGCGTTTGCATTTTTGTTCATGTGAGCTACTGTGGGTCGCCTAAGCACTAGCAGTTTGGCATTGCGTTTGGGTATAGTCAATTACGAATATACAGACGCGGCATTAGACTAGACACATCTGCACTCCTAAATAATTCTTGAGCAAACCAAGTCTTTATTTGAATATAGTTACTCTCGCCAAGTTCTATACATTACACGACTTCCAGTGAATAAAAGAGGAAGACAGCTGTTCACAAAATGTTTTGAGCTCCTTAACAACAAAAGTTAAACACAATGAAAAAACCAAGCAACATAGTAACATTTGCAGGCGGCAGTCAAGAATCATGGGCAGGTTTTGTATCCTCTGAGAACGAATGAGAGCCGGATGAGCGCTGAGGATTCTGCGATGTGAACAGATTAGGGTATGAGTAATAGGGATCATCTTCCATGGAAGGCAGTCTCATTTGTTGGTGATCCTGTTCAGGGCTGCGTCTGTCAAATGATAAGGACTCTGGTCTCTGAAGCTCTGTAAGATCGCCATAGCTGCTGACTGAGGAGTTCTGATGATCAAATTGCGGTTTTTCCATTGAAGGGAGAGTTTGTGGTTGATGGTTGTTCCGCTCATGGCTGAAAAACGGAGAAGTTTCTTCCCTCTGGAGATCTGTAAGGTCTCCGTAGCTGCTGACTGAAGAATTCTGATGATCAAATTGCGGTCTTTCCATTGACGGGAGTCTTTCTGGTTGGTGATTGTTTCGCTCATGGCTGAAAAGTGATGAAGTCTCTTCCCTCTGGAGCTCTGTAAGATCTCCGTAGCTGCTGACCGAAGAATTCTGATGATCAAGTGGCGGTTTTTTCGTTGAGGGAGCATGGAAAGGGTTCTCAGACGGACTCTCTGGAGACTGATCAGACGTCTTCTTTGTTAGCTCATTGATTCTGAGTTGTGCAAGACTTGCAGCTGAACGAGCAGCTGCTGCTGCACGTTCTGCAGAGTCAGCAGCAGCTTGAGCAGCCGTCAGGACATCCTGCAGGTCCACATCAGATATTTTCCTTGAAGCATCCGTAGGAACACCACTCGCTTTTGCAGAGACGGATCCTACTACACCAACGGATGGGGGGGAATAATTGTTCCGTTTCACAGAATTAGATTCCATCACATACTGTGAAGAAACAATGGGTGAAGATTGTTGGCCCTCCACAACAGTGCTGCTTGCTCTTTGCGGATGTTCATCTCTATTGGAAGCCAGTTTTTCATCTCCTGTATTCCCTAACTCATACCTGGCAGAATTGGCTGCCTCCGGTGCATTTTCAGAGGTAGCACCAGGAGTCGGCCGGAGCAAGATTTTTGGAACCTCAGGAAAGTCCAGTTTTTCATACTCAGAGTCAGAATCAGATTGCTCCTCTGGACGTGAAATCTCTTTCATTGTTAGCCCTTCATCTTGTTCCTCCGGTAATGGCAGCTTAGAGCCCCCACCAAATTGCTTTGGTCCATCCTGAAAAGAAAGACAATTTAGGACGAAGAGGGACTGGTATTAAGGAAACCAACAACGAGGATATCTGATCACAGAAACCCAAGAAGGGATAAAAATATTTACTAGACAAATTATGGGGGTATCATTATTATATACACCGAGGTCCTGACTCGTTTTATGCAGGCAGAGAAGACATAATGAAATATACAAAGAGAGAAGTACTGACAAGAAGATCTTCATGCGATTTGAAGAGACCAGTTTCAGTAGAAGCGGGGTCCCAATCGAGTTCATGTTCTTCTGCAATTTCCTTCAGAAGTTTCAGTTTAGTTTCTGGGGAAGGTGCACGCACAGACAGCAACTCCACCAACTGTAAAAGTATTTTTTTTAAATGAAAAGCATGAACGAATTTCTTGTTTCAACCATGCGATAAATGTTAGCGATTCAGTCTGCACAAGATAGAACAAGAATAACAGGTAAAACTAGTTCTACACATAAACTTAAGCTAAGGATTCATGTAGGTTCTTGTTCAGCTCGGCAAATCAAACTGTGTTTGAGTTTCTATAAGCTAGTCTCATATAAGCAGTTAATATTATTATTTTTCAACCAATGAAATACAATTTACCTTACGATTGACACCAGAATCCGGCTTGAGCTCAGATGCAGCTGCGACGAATTCCTTTCCATACTTGGAAACGAATAGTATCTGGACCTGCTGCAGCTCTATCAAGTCAGAGCACCTTGGCGCAGCAAAACATACGCTTGATATTGCTTCTTTAAGATCTAATGGGCATTCCCTGCAAATTTCAAAAAGGAAGGAGTCAGGTAATTCAAGTAAAAACAAGATAATGCAAGACAGATCAAAATATTCTCAAAGAAAGATGAGACAGGTGAAGGAAAATATAACCTTTGTGCCTCAATAACTGGAAGACGAACAGCTATGAGCTCGCAGAAGAGCTCAAGGATCTCTTGAGCAGCCATCATCTTCTCCTCCCTTATAATATGCTCAACCTAGGAGAAGCTAAGAGTTTAAGATTGTTGGAGTAAGCTAAGGCCATAGAAAAAAGCAAAAAGCATACCCGAATTCGAGCAGTGGCTTCTTGACCAGTCTCGAGAAGCTTAGCGATTTCACGGCGCATTTGCTTAATCTGAGCTTCTCTTCTATTCCGGATTAGCTTTATCCGAGGGATCGTTAACTTGAGCAAAGTTTTGCTTTGTATATCACAAAAAGAACAAAACCACAAGACAGAATCAGACACAGTAGAGAATTGGTCAAGTATGTACACTAACAATCAAATTTATCTTCCGTTTCCAGATTGGTAATAAGCAAAGTGGAAGACACATTAACTAGTAACTGGAAAAAACAAATCTTCCGTTTAAATATCCACCAGAAAATTCAGAAAGCAAGAGATGATTACCACTTTGCAGCTTTAAAGCCCTTGTTGAAGAACGAATCGAGCATCGACATGATCGATTAACTAATTGACTAATGATGAACAAATTTGAACAATAAGAGAAAGATGGATCGCACAGCTTTGAAGATTACAAAGATCTTGCTTGCTTGCTTCTCAACGAAGGGTTTTTTTTTCCTGGATAGAAACGGTGCGTTTTGATCAGAACTGAGAATTGTATACGTGTCGGTAACTGATTTGCGGATCATTAATCAAGGGGAATCAGTTAGCAACTAAACCACGTCGGTGGAAAATGGGCTCACTTATATGGGCCTTACACTACTGGACTCCACATTTGCTAAAACCATTATAGCTCTTTTTTATTATTAACTCTTGCTGTTTTTTATAGATTATCAGCTAATACATTTTGTAGTCTAGGAATTTTCATGCACTTTAAATCTTCTTGGGATGTAATGAGATTGACAAGGTCCCCCAGCCAAATGTGTTGGGGAAGCATAGTACGCACGTTTGTCTCTTTCCGCATTTGCAACTTTTAGAGTGGCTCATATAGTTGAGAAACATAGGACATTGGAGAAGTTTAGCTTCTTCACCTCCAAAACTGCTATTTTTAAAGCTTCAGCTTCGGCTTCTAAAGAGGTAGAAGTTGGTGATATTGAGCTTGAGCCTTGTATGATAGTCTGCCTATGTTTGTTTTGGAGAACCCACCCTATGCCTGCATGGTCTTTTTCTGATACCCAAGAAGCATTTACAAAACACTAATGGTTAATATTTTTAGGTGGAGAAACTTGTACCGGCTTACCAGTGCTGTGTTGTGTAGTGGTCTCCTGACAATGTTGAATCTGAGCGGCTTCATGAGATAACGCTTCAATCCAATTTTTCTGATCTATGAATGCTTGCCTAATAATCTCAGGGATTAACCACTTTTTATTTTGGAAAAGAATATTATTTCTTACTTTCCAAATCCTCCATCCCAAGAATGGTAGGATTTGTTCTTCTGTCTGAAATTGCTTCATTTCTTCTATGACATAGAATATATTAGCATAAAGGGGTTGTGATAATAAAGTCACCTCTGATTTTGCCTGAGATTGCTAGCTCCCATATCTCTCTGTTTACTAAGCACTGGAACAACAAGTGATTTGTTGTTTCAGGTTCATTTCCACAAAGATGACATGTTGAGTCTATCCTCAGTCTCCTCTTCCTCAGGTTTTCTGCAACTAGAAGACTGTTATGGACACATCTCCACAAAAAATGTTTAACTTTTGGTGGTGAATTCCATTTCCAGATGTTGGTAGTTAAATCCTTGATTTGAGAATTTGTATTAGGCAAGGCAGAGGAAGCTAAAGATGAATCTGAATATTGGTGACAAGTGTGGTATCCAGATTTAACCGTGTATGTTCCTTCTTTACTATGAATCCAATTGAGAGAATCTGGCAAACCTGTAACAGATGGCCTGATGAGTTTTACGAGTTGAATATCTTCCGGCTCCATTGTTTTTTCTAGTAGATCCTCATTCCAGCAAGTGGGACCTGGAATAAAAAGATCCTTAACTTTGAGCTCATCAAAAATTTCGGTGCTCAGTCTTTTTGCTGGTCTAGAAGGTAAAACAGGTAGTTGTCTTTCTAAACTCTAATGTTTTCTCCATTACCCACCGCCCATTTAATGCCATTTTTAGAAGTGTGTTACCTTGTAATAAGCTCTTCCAGGCATGACTCATCCATTTTTTACTTTGAGCATTTAGGAGATCATTGTCTAGGAAGTATTTGGCCTTGTAAACTTGAGTGAGTAAAGAGTCAGGTTGTTGGAGCATTTTCCAATTTTGTTTTGCCACCATTACTTGATTGAAATCCTTTAAGTCTCAGATTCCTATTCCTCCATTCTGCTTTGAACCTGTGATGGTTTGCCATGATAACCAATGTATTTTCTTCTTGTTCTAGGTTGAACCCCACCAGAATTTCCTCATAATTGATGTCAATTGCTGGATGATTTTCTGAGGAATTAGAAAACATGACATTGTATATGTGGGGATGGTAGTAGCTACTGCTTTGAGAAGTGTCTGTTTTCCTGCATGGGAAAGTAGTTTATTGTACCAGCTCTCTACTTTATGCTCCATTCTTTGCTTAAGATAAGAGAAAATCTCATTTTTATTTCTGCCTATATATTCAGGTAGACCCAAATACTTACCAAAGCCACCTAATCTACTTATTCCCATTATCTGACCTAGATGGCTTTTTAAATCATTATGAACTCCTCTCCCAAATGTTAAAGCTGATTTTTGGAAATTCACTTGCTGTCTAGAGACCCTTTCGTATTTCTGCAGGATTTTAACATGTTAGGACATTCATTATGCTCTGCCTTACAAAACATCAAAGAGTCATCTGCAAAGGGCAGATGAGATATAGATGGTCCTCTATGGCTAGCTTTATACCCATGTATTTTCCCATTTCTAACCCCATTTTGAATTAAAGATGATAAACCTTCTGTACACAATATATAAAGATAAGGGGATATTGGATCACCTTGGCATATCCCTCTCTGAGGAGTAATGCTACCAGTTGGGACTCCATTGATGAGTATTGAGTAGCTAACTGTAGTTATACACTTCATTACCCAACCACACCAACGATCTGCAAATCCAAACTTTTTTAGTAATACCTCTATGTAATTCCATTCCACTTTATCAAAGGCTTCACTGATATCAAGTTTGAAAGCCATAAAAGAAGATTTTATCTTTCTAGTGCGCAGAGAGTGAAGGAGCTCATGAGCAATGAGAACATTGTCTCTGTTATAAGTCTGTCAGGGATGAATGCTGTTTGATTGCTAGAGATTATTTTATCTAGATGTAGCTTCAGTCTATCTGCAAGTATTTTAGAAATCAACTTGTATGCAACATTGCAGAGACTAATTGGTCTAAAATCTCTAATTGATAGTGGGATTTCTACTTTGGGAATCAAGCATATATGCGTATGATTTATAGCAGGATCTAGTTTATCATCTTCAAAGAATATTCTGATGAATTTTAAAACACCTGATTTAATTGTGGCCCAATGATCTTTGAAGAATCCTGCTGTGAACCTATCTGGGCCACGAGCTTTGTCTCTACTCATCTGGTTCAAGGCTTGTATGACTTCTTGTTCTGAGACAATCTTCGTTAAATCTTCATTTAGTTTCTTCTATGACTCTAGGTAGTATATGCTCCATAACTTCATTTATATTATGACTGTAATTTGAAGCATAAATGTTATTAAAAATAGCTTACAATGGTCTGTTTGATCCCCAAATCATCTAAGTGAACACTCTCAGAATCATCTGCAACTGATAATATCCTATTATAACTTCTTCGTTGCTTGGTTCTAGCATGAAAGTACTTAATGTTTCTGTCCCCTGCCCTTAACCACTGGATTCTACTTTTGGTCCTCCAATATTCTTCTTCTAAGTGATACTCTCTACCTAGATCAGATTTAATGTGCATAACAAGAGAGTAATTGGGGTGTAAAGAATTGTACTCTTTTTGAAGCGCCTCTTAGAGATCAGTGATTTTCTTTTGAGAGTTGGTAATGTTTTTAGCTTTCCATCTTGCTAAGGCTGGCCTGCATTTGCACAACACCTGATGGAATTGGTCACCTTCTAAATTCTTGCATTTTGACTCCCATACTTTCTTAATTTCCTCTCTTACTGCCGATTCTAGTCTCCACCTTGTATCATACTTGAAAAGCTTTAATCCATTCCATTTTTCTGCTTATGTATGTAGGATCAAGGGACGATGATCAGACCCACACCAGTTAAGTAACTGCACATAGGCTCTAGGATAAATGTCAAGCCAATCAGCATTTGCTACCACACGATCTATCTTTGACTTGATATTATGGTTATATTTGCGCCCAAGCCAAGTAAAACTTTCTCCAATTGTCTTAACTTCATGTAACCGTGAGACATTTAGCATTCTCCGAAAGTTCTGAAATGTATGCTCTGGCCTATGAACTCCTCCTTGCTTCTCTTCATTGGCTTTTATGTCATTTAGGTCTCCCAAGCAATCCTTGGATAGTTCATGTAATATCCTGTTTCAGCAAGATAAGTCAATTTCCTCCATAAAAAGTTTCTAGTCTTTCTTAGAGGATTTACATATATATAGCTTAGCCAAAAGGTTTTCCCATCTCCTGCAACTAACATTTCAGTAAGGTAAAAATCAGGCTTACTAACAAAGTCAATAGTTACACTGTCATTCCAGAAAATTGCTAATCCTCCACTTAAGCCTCTAGCAGGTAAGGCAAAATTATGGGAATAACCCATTTCCGAAGCTAATCTAGCAAGATAATCATACCCATTTTTTTTTCAACAAGAAAAAGAATATCGGGTTTAGTATACTTCATGATATTCTTCAAGTATGGAACTGTCAAGGTACTCCTCAATCCTTGACAATTCTAGTGTAGGATCTTCATGACTGTTGTTGTAATGGGCGAAGATTAGAACCGATGTTGAGAATTAATCTCTGCTGCTGTTTTCACAAGAACGGATTTAACAAAGATACACCAGCAAGAAGAGTGATAGATTGATATAAAGAAGATCAATCACTCCCTGAGATTGAAAGTGAGAGCTGATTAATCGGAATTAGATCGATGATGCGAAGTTTAGTACACGAAGATGATGAAAAGTTGATTGAGAAGATGATGAAAGGCTGATTGAGAAGTGAAAACCGAATTGTATCGGAGTTAGATCGCAAATTGCAAAGCTTGAACCCTAATCGTCTCTAGACGCTTCGGGAGGTGTAACCTATACGTCACATAATAAAACCATTATAGCTCTAAGAAGCAACAATTTTTTTTTTTAATTTTTATTCTTTTCCTTATTTTTATATCAGAAAAAGAATGAGAAGTCGGTATTATTAACGATGCTCGAACGTTGCTAGCCACGTGAGAATTTATTTTATGTGTCAAACTCTATTACTCTACCGAAACACATTATTTGGTAAACTAAGTTGTTTCGAATTACGACGGCGAACAATTTGTGATCTCTTATAATTCATTTTTGTTTTATCAACATTGGACCACAATTGGTCAGCCCATATTTCTAATTCCACTTTCTGTAGCCAATGAGACTTACCAAAAAAGAAATGAGGTTTCTAAGGCACGCTACTCACCCTTGGAAAGACGTTCAATTCTAGTTTCCAAAAGAGGTTTCATAATTCAAATCCGATGTACAATTTGCAATTCATGATTGTTTCTTTCCGACATACCCAATAAAACCGAATCTTAAAATAACCTTATATATCTAAGTTTTTTTTTAAAACAAAAATTTGTCAGTTTGTTGGACTAAATATAAATCTGAAAACCCAAATTTGAAACTCTAAACCAAGAGAACACTAATCCAAAAACCATAGTTTCTATTGTTGAAAGTTTTTTTCTTTAGTAAAGTTTCCAAATTAGGAAGGTTACTCAAAAACAAAAATTCCCCCATTTAGAAGGTGCTATCTATAGTAACCACTATTTTCCATCACAGTTGTAGACCGTCTGTGACTACTTCTTCCGGATTTCAAGTTTGAGAATTTCTTCAAGACTTTGAGGCTAAGGTGAGGGTTGGATTAATGGGTCGTTGTCATTTACTTTTCATATGCTAGATTCAGGAATGGTGAGCTTTTGTTGATCGTTGTTTGGTAGATATGTTTGATTATGATAGTTGGTTGAACTGATTACATGGTGTAGATAGTATTGTATGATGAGAACTGATGTTATTATATATTGCTCACTTCATGGAGACATATTGGAAGCTAAGGAAACTTGTGATTAGGTTTAAGAACATAGGAGACCATAAATGGTCTACTATTTCAGCATGTCTTCTCGAGTGTTTATCTGGTTGGGGATAAAGAAGGTCTTCGTAATCACTGTTGATAATGCCACTTCCAATACTTTAATTCTTAGAAGATTAGTGATCTTGGACTGAAGTTTTGGTTCTTAATGGTGAGTGTGTACATGTTAGATGTGTTGATCACATTATAAATTTAGTTGTTAAGGATGGTTCGTTTGATATAGATATGGGTGTTGCTAGTATTTGTCACGATGTACATTATGTGAGATTACATGGAAAGAGATTGAAGGCTTTTCAAGATAATGTTGAATAAGGAAAGACAAATACTAGAGGAAGTTTGCCATTGGATGTGAAGACTAGATGGAATTCAACTTATCTCATGCTTTTAAGAGCTCTTAAGTTTATGTCAGTGTTTGATAAGATGGGAATAGAAGACAAGCTGTATAATGACTATTTTCTTCAAGTGAATAAGGATGGATTACATAGAGATGATCCACCAAGTGTAAGAGGTTGGGAAGAAGTAGACATGTTGGTCATGTTTCTACTTATATTTTATCATTCAACTTTAGTCGTTTATGCATCTTGGTCATTCAAATTTTGACATGTAAGTCATATTTTATCATTCAAATTTAGCCGTTTCTGCATATTCTAATGTTAATGCACACAAGTGTTATGTGGAGTTAGCATGATAGAGAGGAATTTGATTAGACTGAGCAATAGTTTTTATGCAGATTTATAGGAGAAAGCCAACACAATGAGAGCAAAGTTTGATAAATATTGGGCAGGTTTCAGGGAAATAGCAAGCATATCACTATGGCTAGTGTTTTGGATCCCACGAACAAGATGTCTTTTGCACAACTCTGTTTTGATAAGTTATGGCAAAGATAGTGCAGTTGAGAAATTCCTTTATGATTCAGTCTTACATTTTTTGCGCATAATGTTTGAAGAGTGTAACAATCTCTATGCAAATAACATTAATAAATGTTCAACATCGCATTCTAAGTTTAAAAATGCATCTTCTTCTCAAACATCTAACTATAGACAATAAAAATAGGTTCCAATGGATATTGATGATGATTTTGGTGGTTATGAAAGAATGGATTCTGTTTACAAGGAGTTTATCAATGAAAAAGGACTTCAATATTCCAATAATAAGCTGGATCTCTATTTGAAGGAATCAGTGGAAAATACTAAGTTGCTATCAGGTACAGAGTATGATATTCTTAATTGGTGGAGGATGAACTATCCAATATTTCATGTGTTATCAGAAATGGCTAGAGTAGTGCTTGATATGCAAGTGTCTTTTGTTGCATCAGAGAGTGCGTTTAACACTAGTCGTCATATTCTGGACCTTTATAGGAGCTCTCTCACACATAATTCGATAGAATTTTTTATGTGCACATAGCAATGGATGAAGTGTAAGATACAAATGATTGATAAATGGTTTGTTACCATTGCATAATTGATTGCAGACATAGAGTATCAAGACAAGCTACAAAGAGGTAATAACTAATAATAAGTGTGCTTTAGTGACTCGTTTTCAAACTTTTAGTTTTAAATTTATCTTTTTATGTGTTATCCAGAGTTTAAGTTATGAGAAGCATTCACACTCACAAGACTCATACTACTTGGTTGTGAAAAGGTATCTTTGCTTACTTATTTACTAGTTATAGTCATTTGATGTTGATAGGTATGTAGGTTTGTTACAAAATACAAACTGTTTAATTATATGCTTAACATATTGCTAATGTCATTCTATTCTTCTTGTAACAGGTTGCTAATGTCCATTAGTTCTTCTTTGGATCATGGAAGCTTGTATGAGGCACTTGATCATATCTTGCCTTTGAAGTTTAAAACATATCTTATGAACTTGTGACAATGTTTATTTTGCACTTTAAAACCTATCTTATGAACTTGTGATTTGTGATAGTGTTTTACAAAAAAAAACTCTCATCTTCTGTTATGTGCTATGAATTTGTGCTTGATTTTTTTATTTAGTTTGTTGTACATTGTCAATGAAAATAAAGCAAAACAAGCACAAACAAAAATTTTGTCGTAATCAAGATTAAAATCTCAAAGGCTAGCCGAGTTCTCCGTAGGCAACAACGTCACTTTGATTAAAGCGAGTTTGTGTGTCTTATAAACCAAAGACCAATAGCTAAGCTACAAGTCTCCAACGAGATTGTAGTATAGTATGGATCGAACCCAGTAAGGGGAGTGGGTAACACTTTGAGCACGATAAACTCTAATTATGCTAAAGCAAATCAAAGAGAGTTGGTGATAGTAACAAGCAAGAAACAAAACAAATGATAAAAGAATAACAATAAAAAGCAAGTAAAACTGAAGCAAGATTCAATAGACAAAGGCATTGACCAATGGGTGATGGTAATAATGAACATGAGTGATTAGTATAAACCTTGTAAAGGCTAGTTATTTACAAATTAGGGACCATCCTGGGCAAAGGACTACTATTCGAGCTTAACCCAAACTCTTGGTGTTCCTTTGGAGACCAACAAATTAACTATTTCTCAATACGACAATTCAATGAAATCCAAGCAATCAAGTTCAAGTCCAATCAACCACTAAATACATTACCCTCTCTCAAGGCATAAAATGTACAAAGCACACCAAAAAGTTACAAGGATCCATTCTCCATTGATCTTTCATAAAGGGATGACATTAGCAAGTATTAACTAAATGTTTAAGGAAATAAAGCATTTAAAGCATCTTGTTCATTTAAGCAATTCATCAAATACCTTGTATGAGGAATCTTATGATCTATTCTCCATTGATCTCTCAAAAAGGGATAGCAATAACAACACAAGAGTAATCTTGTTCATTCAAGCATTCCATCAAACACTTGGTGTGATGAAACCTAATATCTATTTTCCATTGATCTCTCAAAAAGAAATATTATTAACAATTCAATATGCAAAGGTAAAACAAAGAAAACAAACATCATGTTCATTTAAGCATTTTATCAAACACTTGGTGTGATGAAATACCTAAGGTCTATTTTCCAATGATCTCTCAAAGGAAACTAGCATTAACAACACATGATGCATATCAATCAATGAAAACTAACCCTAATCTACAAGATTAACACTAATCACTCATAAATCTACCAAACCCAAAAGCCAATAGAGGAGACTACTCACTCTTTACCATAAGATCCATAGAGATTAAGATAATAGAAATCATAATCAATGATAAAAAAGATAAGATTAAGGTTTTTTCAAACTTAATAATCAAAATCCTCAAATTTAAGATTTAGATCCAAATGGGTTACAAATGAGAGTTTTTTTGTGTTTTCTCTAAAGAAATAATGATAAAGTGATGCATATCCTTCTAAAAATGACAGACGAAAAGTATATAAAAAAAAAGATAAGAATGGTCAAAGGGAATTAGGATAAGCTCAACACAAAATAGGGAAGGGATAAGATGTTCACGAGATCGGGTGTCCAGATCATGTGACACCCAATCTCGTGACACATGGAATTGTCTTTTTGTTGAATGCTGAGATCGGGTGCATGAGATCAGGTGCTACCCGATCTCATGGCACAAGGAACTTCCAACTTTGTTTCTTCACTCTTTCTTCATTCCTTGCTTCCTTCCTTGCTCAGTGCTCATCCATTTGCTCATCACGCTTCATCCAAGCCTTCTCCATGTCCATTTAACTCCAAAAGTACCTAAAACATGCAATGCAAATGCAAGAATGCAAGACAAAGTCCTAAATGCAAGCTAAAATGTACAATGTGGATGAATATGCAATAAACTAACACAAATGCATGACAAATAACACTAAAAGATGTAAAAATAAGGGGGTGAAAACATGCACAAAACACCATATATCAATGTTTTGCTTGATGGCAAACAAAAGCTAAGTCTGAGGGAATAGGTATATCATGGTTTTTACCGATTTTTATACCATGATATTATATATATTATCTATTTTACCAATTCTTATTATTGTTATTAGAGCTAAAATGAGTCATTTTAGGTCAATGGATGAGTTTGGAGCATTTGGTGAAGTATTGATTAATTTTGGAGCAAAATGATCAAAGCTTGAAGATAAGAAAAAGACAAATGAAGAAATTGGAAATTTTCAGATCATGGCGTCGAATACCACCATCATGGCGTCGAACAAAACCATCATGGAGTCAAAATATACTATGACGTTTTCAGCCAGTTTTTCTATTTTTGAAGATCAAGCATTGCCTTTTTCCCTTAGCTCATTTAAAAATATGGTAAATTAACGACCTGAAACACTGCTCAAGAATTGTCCTTGCATCTCGATTACCCTGGCTTGATTGTACATTAACCAACATCAATCATAGCGTATTTGTATACAATATTTGGCGATTTTCTCTTAGTGGACTTTAATAACTATTGAGTAGGCGTAGGGAATGAACTAATAGGGTTGAAAGTTACTTTAAGTCACCAAAACAACTCTCAGGTACACACAATTTGTGGACCGACTCCACAAGCCACACAAGATATATAATTGTGTCATAGATGAAGGAAAGTTGTCCTGAAATCACACTGTATGACTCAAACATGGTT
>OVAP01002891.1:0-18083 GCA_900406295.1 Aurinia saxatilis
ATGCAATAAGATAAACTAAAAGGGTTCAAGAAATTCTCCCTTACAAAAACTTGTAAGATAAATTAAAGCATGAGCCTAAACAATGGCTGTAAAGAAGTATTTATAGGGACAAGGACGGATTTTAGGTTTAGAGAATTAACATAAAAGGTTAAGGANAATCTGCTCCGCATGGTGTAGATCGACACCAAGGTGGTGTCGATCGACACCCCTCTGTTTTTTTTCCATTTTTCTTCGTTTTCTTAACTTGCTCCGTCTTTGCTCCAAAAACCTTCTAGATCCTTCCCAAGCTCCAAAACCTCGTCCATGCACCTAAAATGACTCACTTGGACTCTAATACTAATATATAGACTCTAAAACATTAATTATATATTTATTAAGATAAAAACCGGTAAAATATGAGGTATATCAGGTTCATTCTGTGCTCATAATTGACTAACTTTTCATCACTATAAACGTTATATTGATTAATGTTGAAATTGCAGCCGGAGAATCTTTTGCTGGATTCTCAAGGTTCATCACTATCTCATTTGGACTCAGTGCATTACCCGAACCAGTAATGATCATGTTTTCTTTGAAATCTCAGTAACTATTGATTCTTTATCAGCTAAATTATCTGACTTTTATATGAAGGGAGTTACCATCTTGAAGACAACTTGTGGAACTCTGAATAGAAAACAGGCCTTGAGTTTGAGTTTGAGCTCGTGTATGAAGATAAGTGAAGAGAAGCTTTAGAAGAAGATAAGTTAAAAGAAGCTTTAGAAGAAGCTTGTGAACCTGGAATTCATGAGACGCCGTCGTTAGGTTCGAATCGAAATGGGTTGGCGTTAACATCTTCAACAATGAATGAGAATTTTTATCAGAGATCACAAATTTCTTCGATTGAGGGAGAATAGAGAAACACAAAAAACAAAACAACAAAATAAAATGAAACGAAGGGAAACCATTGAAAACATGACACATATGATTTAAAAACCGTCTCAAGGGTTTCTATGTACTGAGACAACTCAAAGCAAATTTCATTATAAAAGTACTTTTCCTTTCATTTTCATTATTAAGTCAGGAAAACGGTTGGAGATGATCTTAAGTTTATTTAGTTAGTATTTGCATCGAGATATTGCATTTAGATGTAACTTTGTTCATTATGAGTTTGTATATATATCTACATGCGTCCAATAATAACATGACTAAAATGGATATGCATTTAGATAAGATAATTAGAATTCCTTACTATTAACATACATAGCTATTTATGTTACATTTATGATATTTATAGGTGAGCTCCGTACATGATACTGTTAAAAAATCAAACACAATTTTATATTATATAAAAAAATTTGGGTGTGATTTTTTAAAAGATATTCCATTAATTACTTAAATTATTTAATCATATTTTTATAATTCATCTCATTTTTATATTACAAAATTTCCAAATAATAATATCTTTAAAACTGGTATTAATATATATATATCATTATAAATAATACTGAGAAATTAGTAATGAAAATGATAAAGAATAACAATATTTTGATAATAAAGAAATATTGTATCTTCTCAGATTAATCCACCTGAGCTTATAAAGGTGGAGCTGAAGCTACCTCACTGTATCTTCTCAGATTAATCCATTTTACCAGCTCTCTCTCTCTCTCTCTCTCTCTCTCTCTCTCTCTCTTTCTCTCTCTTTCACATACCTTTTAAGCCCACATTACCGGTGTTAACTTTGGTTTTCCTATTTTAGAATTCAAACCCCTGACCTCAGGTTACGACCACAAGCCTTTAAACAAAATGCCACACACCTTATTCTTGTATACTTTTGCATTCCTTCAATTTATCCTTTATGTTTGGGCTATCTTTTCATTTGTTTTGTGTCCTTTACTTTATTAGTGTTTATCTTTTCATATTTTTTTCTGAAGATTTTATCTAAGGTAAAGATTATTTAAAAAATTATTAAAAAATTAGGGTAAATATTTTATTTACTAATTTTTGCATTCAAGATAAGTATAGTATTATTATGCACCGATTTTACCTTATACATCTTATAAATAATCTTTATAAGACATAAACAAATATTTTTATATACTTTGAAAGAATCTAAAATTTTTAAACTATTCTTACCACGAGTGCAAAAAATGGTAAACAAAATATTCACACCAATTATTTGCAATTTAAACGGTAAATGAAATATTCACATCAATTATTTATAAGATGTATATAGTATGGGACTCGAACCCCAAAGAATATAATTTATGGAGATTAAGGTTAATGAATGTGTGGGCTTCGGCTTGAAGAAAGATCCAGAGTGATGCATGCATATTAAGGGATGCATGGGCTTGGCTTGACGAAGATCCAGTGTGATGCAATCAGATCTATTATCCATGTTGCGGGGAGAGTTCAGGGTGGAGTTGTTCGTAAATCATTTCATTCAAATTATTTAATAATAATAATAAATAATTTGTACTAGTATTAAAATTTCCAGATGATAAAACTATAAGGTAAAATCGATGTGCATTTCTAAAAATAAAATAAAATTGTGTTACCTTATACCGATTATTTAATATTTAATATTAAAGCGGCAAATAAAATATTCACATCAATTTTACCTTATACATCTTATAAATAACCGATGTAATCCTTATCTCGAATGCAGAAAATTGTAAATAAAATATGCACATCAAGTTTTTACCATTTAAAATGGTAAATATTACATTCACATCGATTACCATTTTAGATTCTTTCAAAAAATATGTATAAAGGTTATGCGTTTTAAAGATTATTAGGTGAAATCGGTGTATAATAATACTATACTTATCTTGAATATAAAAATTAGTAAATAAATTATCTACCCCAATTTTATTTATATTTTTTAAAAATAATCTTTACCTTAGTTAAAATCTTCAAAAAAAATCATGAAAAAATAAACACAAATAATGTAAAAACAGAAACAAATGAAAAGAATGCCCAAAACTAAGGGGTAAACATAAGAGGAATGCAAGAGTATACGGGAATAAGATATGTGGTATTCGGTTAGAGAGTCGTGGTCGAAACCCGATGTCAGGTGGTGGAATTCCAGAAGTGGGGATTTTTTTAATTTTCATCTCTTTTGGGAGACAAAATGATGTCGTTTAATCTGTTTAACATAATCTTTTAATCGAAGTTAATACCGTTAAAGTTTGTGCCTAAAATTGCAAGTCAATGGAAGTTTGCTATTTTTTAAGAAAGTTAAATAAAATTTTAAGATTTAAATGATGTTTTTGAAGTTCATGATTAAATCGTCCATTTTTTGGAAGTTCGGGATTTTTTTACATTTTTTCGTATTCTAAACAGGCAAAAAAAATTTGGAAGCCCCTTAGCCTACTGATTAAGGGTTTAAAGACTTCTACATCAGATTTGGGGTTCAATCCCCAAAGAATGCAGTTTCTGCATATTAAATGATGCACAAGCTTAACGGAAATCCAGAATGAGGTATGTAGATCCGTTTGTCGTGGTCTTATAAGTAGCGGAGATAGTTGTCCATTGTTGGTGTGGTGCAGGTAAATCGTCCGTCGTGGATCGTATATCAGGGAGAGTTGCTCTGTGGAGTTGTTATCCGTAAGAGGTGTTCATTTCATCAATGTACCATGTATTGTGGGAAGAGTTACACCATGGCGTGTCCATTTGATTGAATTGAAAATCATATGTAATAGAGATTAGATTTGCAGACGACTAAAAATAAATTAGTGAATTTTTTTAAATCGGTGTTAAAAAAAGAAAAAACAGGCCAAAAATATTGTGTAATGATTAATAAAATAACCATAATCGAAGGGTTGCAATTTTTCATAAAACAGTTTTTTTTTAAAAAATCATATGGATCAGTATGATTGAAAGTAAGCAATCGAAGAATACAAGGAACAGTAAATCAAAATCATAAAAACTCTAATATCACAAGCTTAAATAAAACTATCTAGATACTACTGAGCCAACCATTAAGGTCTTTCCGATCTTGAAACCATGAAAATTCTTCTTAAACAGAGAGTCCAAACAATATTCTAACTCTTGAATCTTCGAATCTTTTATATTTGCTTTGTCAAGTCTCCTAGCTAAAAAAGATTAGCCCCAACAAGGGGAAACCGAAAGAAAAAATCCAACCATAAGCTCTATCTCCAGAGTAATTATCTGGAAAAGAGAAATAAGCTCCAACTTACCAGGAAAAACCATAAGCCCAACCTACTATGGGAAACCACACACCGCATAATCTGACCGGAAAAGATAATACCGACAAAGGAGGAAAAAACAAAAAACAAAACCTCTCCGATAGCAGTCAAAGAATGCCAGCCACTGGAGAAGCGAGAGAGAAAAATTTTGAGGGCTAGGATTAGGTTCTTCCAAGTTTAGGCTCTTTAGTCTCTCTATAAAACAGTTACATATACACTTAAATATATCTAATAAATATACCGGATTTCGGCTCAGATAGGTTCATCATGTCTATTTCACCAGTTTCTCAGATTTAATTCAATAAACTCTTAGAAAAAAAAAGAAAAAAAATTATATTCGCGGATATGGGACGGAAAAATCTGGAAATAGAAAAGGAAAATAAAAATTGGCATAAGAACTAAGAATCATCGCTATCTTGTTGGTCCCCGTAGCGAAACTCGTCATCTGTGTATTGTTGTGCTGAACCATTCTGAGTCAATGCATCGATATCGGCCGATGTTCCTACCCCAAAAGTCAACTCATCCGACGAGTTTGCAAAGCTAGGTTCTAGTGTTCCCTTGTTCCCCCTCTGCTCTGGCTTAAATGGGTTTGATCCAACTGTATGTTGGCAACACAATTAAAGATTTGTTACTCTTTCCACTACATCAAGGGAATTGTCTTTTGATTCGTACTGATATTACATTTGAAAGTAAATTAACTAACCTTTAGTTGTACAAAAGCTCGTCGGTTTTGAACATGACATTTCCCGGACATCATTTGAATGGTTAGAGAAATCATGATTAATCCAACTGTTTCCTCTTTGCTTCAGCTTTGTTGGGATCGATCCAACTGTATGTTGGCAACATAAATTGTTACTCTTCCCAAAACATAAAAAAAGTTGCCTTTTGAACGCATGCTAATATAGCATTTGAAAGCCAAATGACAGTAAAGTAAATTGACTCACATGAAATTGTACAATCAACGGGTACTGATTCTGTAGAAGGATATTTCATTTCCTCTTGAAATGCTCGGGATTATAGGCCGTTCCTCTTCGTCCTCCGATTCATCTTTCTCTCTACGTTTCGTTTCAACTGCGTATTGGCGATTGAAAGATTTGTTTTAACAATGTAAAGTCACGTTATGTCAATATGATATATACGTATATACTAAAGCTCTTTTACTATTATGTAGAACAAAAAAATTAGACTGATCACCTTTCATGGCCTTATAATACAACGCACGGAGTACGAATATAAGAAGAATTGCTCCAAGTATGTTAAGCTTCATGGACTTCCAACTAAAAGTCAATTGACTATTAATGGAGAGACCCAATCTACTTATATATTACTAGTGATCCCTTCCAATTCCCGATGTGGGATATAATCCCTAATACGCCCCCTCGAGATGATGGTTCTTTGACCATTAATCTCGGTATACTCGGGCAAGGATCGATGGACCGATTTGGGTCAGATCGATGATGGATCGGGTTGGATAGTGTGGATCGGTTATGCCCGTTTGGGCTTAATGGACTCTGATACCATGTTAAGCTTCATGGGCTTCCAACTAAAAGTCAATTGACTATTAGTGGAGAGACCCAATCTACTTATATATTACTAGTGATCCCTTCCAATTCCCGATGTGGGATATAATCCCTAATAAAGTATGCCGACTCCTAATACGAGAAACAGCATCATCTTCTTGTTTTTTGTTTTGTTTACTTTGGATCAATATAAGTATTGCTAATTTGGTATTAGCAATTTATATAATTGTCAGGATGCAAAGTAAACGTCAACGCATATGGGAACTCAAAAGCTAATTTTTGTTTAAAAAACATTTTATTGATTTTGTGTACGCCGAGCTGGTGTTTTCAACTAATATAAGATTAGGGCTTTGAATCGTAAAACAGGAGAACGACACACAATAAGTGGTGCGGGTCCGGATGGTTTTATGCTGCCATTCATAGAGACGCAAAAGGAAGGTGTGTCGGCAAATGGTGGGACGAATTGCATTTGTTTCGCCAGTCACATATATCTGTGAATGCAAGGTTATTTTTTCTACAAAAAGAGAAGAATTACGAACACATTATAATTTTCTTTTTCTTTTTCAAAGTCGATATAACAAACACATCATAGTAGTAATTACAGTCGACTGATGTTAATTGATATCTAATATATATGACCAATATTTTGTAGATATGTTTTTTTTTTTTTGAACAGGTAGATATGTTTATTTCGGGACGAGTGCTGATTCAATCCATATCCACATATGTTCATGTCTGATATGAGTTTTTAATTGTATAATAAGTTTTTGGCCCGCACCCTGTGCGAATTGAATGTAATCGATAAAAAAAAAAACTTTGTTTTGTGTTCTTTCAAAAGTAGAAGGTGAATAAAAAACGTAAGTATCATCTAATAGAAAGTTTTCGTAAAATAGTATTGTAAAAGGTAAAAGAGTGTTTGAAAACGATAACAACAAAGAAGAAGGTAAACTATAATAGAAACCTATTGCAAATTATTGAATACTTCCGGGTAAACCACGTTCATGCTTTTCTTTGGATCCTTTCCGTCTTGGTCCGTGATTAAAACTTTAAGTTCGGTCCTGGACTTAACTCTGGATAACACGACATAAATTTTCCATGCAAAAAAACTGACATGGATAGATATACTCCGACACTCTCAAGTGATTGACCTTGACTTTTATTGATCGTCATTGCGAAAGCTAAGTTCAATGGGAATTATCTGCGACACATTCTGAAAGGAAACTTTCCATCCGGTGGTGTCAAATACATCCTTGGTATTAGAACTTTTTCACCTTTCCTTTTATCACTTTCGGTTACAATAACAGCTTCGATNCCACTTCCGATTACAATGACAGCTTTGATAACGTGACGTTGCATCTGAGTAATTATCAGACGTGTTCCATTACATAGTCCCCCTTTTGGATCAATATTCCGCATACACATAACGGAAGCACCCACTTTCAACTTACGGATATCGTTAAGAAACTCGGTGGGGTAAACAACATCGTCATTAGGGTCAACATCTTCAGGATTAATACTGTCTGAGCTGATGTAAACTTTCCGCTCACCTGAGAATATAAAAGAAAATAACAATTTTTAATCACGGTACCTAGTTTTTTTTTTAAGAAGTGGGAGAATTTTTAAAATGTTATTCATAATTTTATGAACCTGTGAACAACAAAATTAGATTCAGTAATTAAATATGTTGCAAAATGTTATTCATAATTTTATGTAATTTTCTTCCAACTGTTTAAAATAGAGTTTGGAGTTATCAAAGGGAGAATAAAAAACTAACTTATAATCAGTGCACAAAATTAATTCATAATTGATTGTTATTTCTAAATTCAACAACTACTAAAATTTGAAAAACCTTATTACTCTGTAATGTATACTGCTACAATTAAGTAGCAGATGAAATCGAAAATCAACACATTAATTCTAACAGAGCATATAATTAGGTTAATTAAAGGTGATTCTTAAAACATCATTTAAACAGATTACTTTGGAATTTTGTTTCTCTATTTATATAAATTCGTTTATAATTAAAGAGATGACTACGAATTTCATCAAATTAAATGTGGAAGATCATAGATCTTGGTTAGTTATCTTGATATGATTGATACAATTTACATCACTCATATCTCATCATTTGTAATTCTATTAGCAAAAATGTACAATACGTAAACATTTTCATTTACTTTGCGTTTTGTTGTTATGTTTGGTTTAAAATGAAGAGTTTTCTTGAATATTAATAAATCAATTAAGCAAAATCACATTTGAATAAATGAACGGAATCCATTTAAGAAGATTTTTTTTTTTTTTTGGTTGAATTCAAGCAGAATTATTTTTGAATATTAATAAATTAAACAAAATGCATGAATGCTTGTTTCAACTACATCCGAGTTTGGACTTGTATGGTAAGATTTTGTATTATTAGAATGATCAATTTAATCCATAGGTTATGCAAAAATTAATCTTAAAATCGACTTTTAATGAACCCCCAAAAGAAACACAACAATATTAAGTCTATAGTATTAATTGATTTTGGCATTGATGAAATGTAAGCATACAAACTTATTCTCCATCAAGAAACAAAAAAATGTCAGGAAATTTAAAGTAGCAAAAAAACAAGAAAAACATGAAGTTCAAATAAATCTTTAAGCCACATATACGTTCAAAACTATTCCTGGCGCAACTCCTTTGGATACGGGATCCATTGGCCTTTCCTTGAATCCCATATGTATCTTGTAGGAATCTCAACGTAAGTCGGAGGTTTATATATGAGATCTCGGACTCTGTTTGCTCTCCACCTAAGATTGTTTTGTGGTAACCAAACACTCACCGGATGTCTTGACTCCATCATTTTGTATACATCCTCAATGTATTGCTGAAATATCCTTTGAGATCTGAAACCGAAAGGATAATCATCAATTCGTTCTCTCGTCTGGAACACAAACCACTCAGCCATTGTGACCTTATGCCTTGTTGTATATCTAGATAAAACAGACATTGAGATTTTTTGTCACTGAATTCTGTAAAAGTTAACAGTAACTCTAAGAAGATCAAACTTACTTGTGACCATTAATGGTGTCATGATTATACAGCCGAACAAACTTTGTTGTTTCTTCATCCTTTGGCAAACTTTCAGAAATGCAATGGAACTCGTCAACATCTAGCTTGAAAACGTACTTCCCATCACCATTTTTTGAACGTACCATCACCTCTAGCTAATGAATAAAATTATACAATTACCGGGTCTACTAATGTTTGATTACAGTCAAAGTTCGTTTTGATATATATAGGCAGGACGCATTGAAATGTTACCCTTTTTTAGGGTTCATCATAAAGTCTACACATTAAATAATTCACAAAATTACGTAATCAGAAGATGTCTGAGAGATCTCCGAATTGATTGGTATGTATCGCTTCAATCAAGCATTAAATAAAGGAAAGAATTACAATCTGGTTTAGGAAGGAAATCTCAAAAACTAACTTATAATCAGTGCACAAAATTAATTCATAATTGATTGTTATTTCTATAATGTATACTGCTATAATTATGTAATAAACTGAAATTGAAAATCAAGGATTCATCATATTTCGCTAGAATAAATAACGACCTAAAGGTTTGTTGTACATTCCACATTTTGTTATTTATTTGATTATATTACACAACCCACAACACTTAAAAATCATGAGTATAATAATTAGCCAATTAAAATGACTACTAATGTTTAAGCGTATGTTCAACAAAAAAAGACTGTTAATTCATTCTATTGATTGAAATAAGAGAAATGATTGGCCGAGAAAACATTTTCTTTTGTTTAAGTTTAAGTTAGTTGAATGGCCCCGATATTTTATTAAACAAACTACTTAATAATATTATCTTAGAAAGAAAACCAACATCCAATGGAGAAATAAATATATAATGGTAAATTCTAAAAACACAAAAATTTAAAAAGTATAAAAGAGAATTCAAAGTAGATACAGTGAGATCGTAATACAACTCAAAAGAATATTAAAAAAAAAAACCCAATAAGTCTTAAATTTGTAAATCAGGATGCTGAATTCCTGGTTTTGTTGGACAATCGGGACTCTTAAACCTTGAGTTTAAAAGCATAAGCATCAAGTGTGAGGAGACAAGACATGAGATGGACATGCTATACTTTTCAGATACGCCTTTCATATTAAGTACATGAATGGAGAGGCGAAGGCGAGACAAAACAAATAACAATTTCTAGATCTGATTCCCGATTACCTATAAACACAAATTCTGTGAGACAAGATCTCCTCGATCTCTTCTCAGATTTCTCCAGATCTGATTCCCGATTCACAGAGGATGAAGAGTCGTTGACGTTGCTGTTCACGTAATCTGACTCCGATGAAATGCCGAATATATGACTCCACAACAAAACCGGTTTCTTGAGAGTCGGATATGGCTTTTTGATTGATTCGGAAGAGGCTCGGATCGAAGAAAGAGCAGAGCATGAGATGATTGTCGCCATTGTAGAGATCAAAATGCAGAAGAAGAAGAAGACGAAGAATGAGATTTTCTCGATCAAATCAAAAACTCGATCAAAACCTTTTGGGAAACCTATGTCTCCAGAATTTCTTCACAGAACATCGATGAATTATATTCTCTAAATTAAAGGCATATCATATTTCATGTTTTCTAATATGATTTTTGGTAAAATCCATGTCAAATTAAATTATAATTAACTTTGCATAAAAAAAGACACATAAACAAATTTCATTTAAACTACATTGATATTAATAAGAAGATGGATATTTCATATAAGTTAATGTTTTAGATTTTTTTTATATAGTTTAAGTCTTTAAGAAATCATCAAATTTTTTATTTTCTCTGATGAATCATAATTTATTATCAATCCTAAAAGGGTCTAACCAATCATAAAGCAATTTGCAGAATAATAATAAATAAAAAAAACCCAACGAATTTGGCATAAAAATCTAGAAAATGCAGTTCCACCCACCAGTGTGCCAACACCTTTCTCATGGGCCTCTATGAACGGACAGACCCGCACCATTTATTCTCTGTCCTTCTCCTGCTCGAAGATGTAAGTCATATATACGGAATCTGTTAAAAGTCTTTTAAATAGCTAATTAATTTACCTTTTATTTTCCCATCTGCGTTGACGTTTACTTTGTATATTCTGACAATTAGTATATTAGCACTATACTTTTCACTTAAGCCAAAGCACAAAACAACAAGAAGAAGATGATGCTGCTTTTAGCCTTGGGAGTCTTCATCCTTGGAGCAATTCTTCTTATTGTATTCCTACTCCGTGTGTGGTATTATTATAAGGCCAAGAAAGGTGAGTCTTATTTGTTCCAGTCTATGCGATTATAAAGCTTTAGGATATATACCATATTGACATACATATATAAACATCTTTACAATGTTAACACAACTCTTTTTATTGCCGAAACGAATGCAGTTGTCATGGAAGGATGTAGGGCCCTTAAAAGTTCACATGGTCGCATTTCTCCAGGTTCAGCAATAAAGAAAAAAGGAGTCTACGCAAATGACGAGTTTCACTTGGGGAGCCAAAAGGATAGGGATTCTCCATATTAGAATTCGTATGAACTGATTATAGTTCCATTATTTATATAACATTTTATGCTTGTTTCTTTCTATCTTCAGCATTTCTCTTCCTTTGCAACAACTTTAAATTGCGCATCACCTATATATGGAAAAACTAAAGTTTATATTACATTTTATGGGAAAAATAAAGTTTATGTAATTAATTTAATATTTTAAGAATAAATATTATATATATAATTATAGATCAATAGCACTAAGCATTCAAAAAGGGGAAACTATCCAATACGCAAAGAATTTGTTTTTAATCATCTGATTTATTAATTTTTATTATAAATTATTGTGAGATCTGTTACATAGACGATTCTACCACGGTCAAGTCTAACTGACCCTTATAGATCCACCATTCTACTTGCTCAACGCATGAGATCTCTTGTAATATTGTCTCCTGTTAATCTGCATAATTATTAATAAATCGTATTAACTGGGTTTCGAACCCCGGACTTCCTGATGTAGAAACATTAATGAACCCTTGACCAACCACTGGCCAATGGGGCTTCCACTACGCAAATAATTTAGTCTATGAAAATAACAACCCCATACAAAGATTTTGAGTGTTATGTCTATTTTATACTTTTTTTCTTAGCACTCAAATGGTTGTGTCTTTTCGTTTGGTGTTTTTTTGTTGTGCCTTCTGAATTTTTTTGTAGTGGTTTTCAGACTGTTCTAATAATTGTGTCTTTTTGTTTTATGTCTTTTCATTTGTATCTTTTAGTTTTTGTTTGAAACTGTTGGCATTTATTAGTATGTGTCTCATTTTTACATTATTACATTACAAAATAAAAAAAACAACAATGAAATTAAGTTCTGATTTATGCAAAAAATGTGAGTCAACAAGAATCACTTTGTTTATAAATATACATCAATTTCCTATAACAACTATTTCTGCAATTTGTAGTGGTTTTTCGACTACTCTTTTTTTTTTTTTTTTTTTNTTTTTTTTTTTTTTTTGTCGACAGACTCTCTAATAGTTGTATCTTTTTATTTGGTACCTTTTCATTTGTGTCTTTAGGTTTTTGTTTGAAACTGTTGACCTTTATAAGTATGTGTCTTTTTTTTTTTTTCATTTAATACATTACAAAAAAATCAACAATGAAACTAAGATCTGATTTATGCAAAAAAACGTGAGTCAACAACAAGAATCACTTTGTTTATAAATATACATCAATTTTCTATGACAGCTATTTATGCAATTCTCGATTTATCAAAAGATTTTTGGAGATCCATTGATAATGCATAATGTCTCTTAAAATTTAAATATAAAAGACTAATGAAAGTTTCCACTATTTTTACTGAATTGGGAGGTTCACATCATGAGTTTTTAGATGTTACAATCGTTAATGGAAATACTGATATATATTTTTTGTGCCTTTTGATTTTTTTTATTAATATTACCGATCGGTCGTGTTTTCTTGTCTTATGCCTTTTTGTTTGGTGTATTTTCGTTTGTGCCTTTTGTTTTGTTTTTTAAAAAAATATTACTGACCGGTTGTGTTTCTTTGTCGTGTGCCTTTTTATTAGTGATTATTGACTCTCTTTTTTACGGTTGTGTCTTATAGTTTGGTGCCTTTTCGTTTGTGCCTCTTGTTTTTTTTCTTCTTAATATTATTGATCTGTTGTGTCTTTTGTACACAACTTATTTAAACAGACTTATTTCAAGAGATAAACAAACTAGAAAAGACACAACTTTTAGATGAAAGATCACACTATTTGAAATTATAATTTCTAAGAATGGTGTTATTATGAACAGACACATCAAATTATAAAATACATCTATTTATTATGTGTTGCACACAAATTAAAATACTGTAAATGACATAGTTTATATTTATTAAACTAGTGGTTGATCCGCCCTACGCGCGGAAATGTGTTTTTTTTTTTGTTTTCTCTTCATTTGTTTTGTTCTTGAGATAAAAACGTCCCAAAATATTTTTATAATTGTGGTAAGTTTTGCAACAGTTTTTCTCATGTTTTCTTAAAAAAATTTTATGATACATAGTCTCTACGATTTACTATTTAACTGTATTGTACGGCTGTAAATGATATAGTGTAAATCTCAATCATTATATCTCTCACACGTCATTTTCCTAAGAGTTTTAATCACTGTCTTAGTTTGTGATCATGATTTTTGTTTATCTATAATTTTAATTTGTATATTTATTAATATGAATCATGATTAAGTAAATAGTTTATTTTCATGTTTGATAAGATAATCAGTTATCCATAAATGCGGTGTCTAATATCCTATTAGAAATTAAATTCATTGTTTAGATTTTTTTACCACCATGAAAAATTGATTCCAATCATTTTAATATTTGTAGTTATTTTTAAGATTAATTTTTTTGATTTACGACATATTTAAATTTGTTAAATATATGTCGGCTTAAACTTCAAGAGATCGATTATCTCTATAGTCATTTTCCATTTATTTTTGTGATATCTTTTCTTGAGTTTTGAAGTTTTTTTTCTCTTCCCGCTTCATTCAACTAAAGAGTATTGATAATGTTGATATATGAATGGATACATATCAAATAGACTGATTCTATTTTATTTTTCTTTCAATCAATTTTTTTATTTTAGTATTTAAATATAGTGACATCAACCTTCATAAATTTAATAGTTTATTAAAGATAAAACAATCAAATACTTATAAATATAACATATTATTTCAAATTAAACTTAGTGTTATTTAATAACAATAAAGTGGGAAATGGTTACCCAAGTTCTTTTATATTGATGGTTAATATTTTTGTTTTGTATAGCAATGTTAATATTATATTAGTTTCATACTACAAAAGTTTAAATTTATGTCAGTAGTTACTATAGTGGTTGACCCGTGTATAGGGTGTGTTATTATTGTTTGTTTTTGGGATAACGATGTCCCACATATATCTTTGTAATTGTATGTATATTTTGAAAAACCTTTTCAATGTTTTTTTTTTAATTTTATGATACATAGTCTTTGGAATATTTTTTACAATTTAATAGTGTATTGCATGACCGTAAATTTGATGTAATAAAAATCTCCATAATGATATCTACCCCCACATTATTCTGTCAAAACGTATAATCAATATTTTGTTTTGCGATCATGATTTTGTTTGGTTTTTTTAATTTAAATTTTTATATTTATTCATATGAATCTTGATTAAGTCAATAATTACTCATTTGTGTTACATTATAAATGTGTTATTCTATGAGTGTTTTAATTTTAGATTTTTTCTGAGTCATTATTTATTAATTATTATTATTACTATTTTATGCAGCTTAAATATTGATTAAATCATTTTAGAAGCATTACTTAATATTAATAAAATAATTAATTAAGAGTTTTGAAGTTTTATGTGATTAATATATTTTTAAAGTTAATACTATAAATGACTTTTCAAATTCCTTTTGTAACTGAATATATTGATATAAAAAATGTAATGAATATGTGAAGTAGATGTTGTATTAAATTATTTTATTAAAGTTAAATATTGAAATGATGTGGAATACATGTGTCTGCTGAGATGTCAACACTAAAAGAGAGAAAAGTTAGTTTTATGTATATAGATGTAAATATATGTGATGACGGACCATATACTTTATCAATATCGTATCAAAATTATTATTATGTCAACAGTATATTATTATATATATAAGGTGGAAATTAATTTTTCTTTAAGAGACACAACTTTTAGATGAAAGATCACATCTTTTAGAATTTTAAACAATAATTTTTTTTTTATGGAACAGACGCATATTTTCATTACTATATAACTATTTTGTGTTGCTCGCAATTAGAAATACCGCAACAACACAAAAATGGCTAAACGTTCTATTTCTGAAGCATACAATTTTCTCAATGAAGAAGGGTCTTCTTCTAACGAGAATAGTTTGATAAGAAATTTGGATTCATAATCAGATATATTGATGGAAACTAAAACTACAATGGAAATAGAATGTTCTTCTAAACAACCAAAGAAACTAAAAGGTTGGCCATGTATCTCTTTAACATATATAAGTACATGTAGTAATTTCATAAGATGATTTCTATCACTTGATTTTTCTCTTATCCATAAAGTGGGATTTACTTTACCGACTGAACTTGAGTATCACGTAGTGAAAATGTATAATGGAATTTATATGAAATCATTTTTTTTTTAAACAACTGAACTTTATTAAGCAGTCTATGTAAGAGAAATACAAATAGTTTACCAACCAATTGGGTGGTGTGTTAATACTGACATACAATTGATCATTGACATATTTGTTGTTTAGATAAAAATATCTGCAGCCACATTTAGTTTCCTATTAATGTGACTTAGCGAGCATAAAGGTAGGTAAAGTAATATGCAAAGCTATGTTTTCGTAATAGTATATTTTCATAATAGTAAAGTAATTCTATCAATTTTGTTATATGTTTCTCGCTACTAATTTTTACAACTATAAACCAAGTATCCTAATGTCTATAAATTTTAATTTAGATTTCAAAATTTTCTTTAATAAAGTCTACCCTTGTGATGTTATTGTTTCTAGAGAAAAGAGACGACCATGTAAAAAAAGCCCCATTTAATAATCTAATGCAATGTGGAGATTGTAAAGCTTATATTTGGCCGTTGGAAATTATCGAAAAAGAATATGGTAGTAAGCGACCATTGTTTTCTATTTGTGCAAACAAGGTCATGTTTTACTTCCAGCCATACATGAACCAACACCAATATTAGCGAAACTACTTTGCAATCCATCGTTTCTACGTAATATAAGAGCATATAATTCTCTTTTAGCTTTCAACCTATGAGTGTAGAAATCGATTATTCAATGCAAAAAAACACCTTGATTATTTTATTTTAAGGTTCATGGAGAAAATTAACATCTTATAGGCTCTTTACTTTCAAATGATGATGAAACACTGAAGTTTTCACAAATGTATTTTTTTGATACAGTGAATGAGTTAAAAAAAAAAAATCGTCTGGCAGTAATGAAATGAGACAATTTGGATGAACCAGATGAAAATATAGCTTTACAAGATGTAATTTGTAAGTAATACAATATATATTAAGTATTTAGTGAAATATATTTATTGCATTTTAACAAACAGAGACATTAGTTTTGTATATTACAAGATAGGTATTTATTATAACTTATACTAAGACTAAAAAACTAATATGTATTGTCATTCCATTTTTTATTTTCACATTTACTTAATGTATGGTTACATTATTCCGGGATGTTAATATAAAATTTTGGGTTTCTTCTATGATCATCCAGTTTTATAGTAACTAGATGAATACCCACACTACGTGCCGGTTTAGTTTCGATATAGTTTTTTTTATGATATTTAGTGATGTTTTGCTTTAATATTTAATGCATCTTCTCTTTGTATATAGTATAAGAATAAATTGATAATCATGTTTTACAACAATGATATATATTCATAATATTTAAATCTTTGATAGTCCACTATATTACGAAGAAAAGAAGTTGTGAGAATATCGACTTCAAACCATACAAATTTCAGTAACTTGTGAGTGTGAGTGACAAATGGAGTATTATTAGGAAAATTGAGAATAAAAATATAATAAGTGATTTGAAATGCGGATAATCAAATTTTATCTAGCTATCTTACCAAGCAAACTCATAGAAAGTCAAATAATTTTAAAAGACTATGTTATCCAATACTTCACCATGTCAATAAGAAAGAACAATCATGTAGAATGGTGGATCTACACATGTCATGCGGCACGCTGTTTGTTTAAATTCTTCAAAGCTATGAAGATATCAATATTTATAGCTATCTAACTCATTAGATGTTTCTACATGAATATTATTTATCTAGATATAAAACAAAACAAAAAATAAGAGTTAGTATTGATACTATATAGAATCTACTAATCTAATATGATTTTTATTCTCATTTAACAAGCAATATCAAAATATATTTTCTAGAAAACGTTTTTTGATTTTCCAGCTTTAATTTTTTTGCCAAAATAAAAATGTAGAGGGAAGTTAATTTTTCCAGAACAGAGCATCAAGAGATATATCTAAAGGATATGTACTACCAAATGAACATAATTCTAAGAACTGAGACATGAAGAAGTTCCCACTAATCTTGTGACTAATGCGGCTCAGACGGGCCTGAAACACTCTAAGCCACGGGTGAGAAGTCCATATTCTTTAACCCACACAAGTAACCATATTAATGTCGCAAAACATAAAACTTGGCAATCCCAAAAATATTACAAAACCATAACTTATAAAACATATCATATTTTTTAAGTGAAAGAAAGCTAACCAAATTTAAAACTATCAGGCCATGTTGTAACCTCGGAAAACCACATTACAAGCATGAACACACTATAAAGAGGATGACCGACCAAATTTTTCAGCATTTCCTTCCAATTTATTGAATTTGGCATCTTTTTTTTATATGTAACACCATCATCACTGTGCCTTTTGAATAACCTGACCACGATTTGGGTTATCTTCTCAAACACTTCTGTTGCATCAAATACCCAACTCAAACAACATAACCACGATGGCACTCATGAAGTGTTGTTTAACCTCTATAGATATGTTATCTGAATAAATAGAACGACAAAACTAGCCAACAAGATATGCAAAAATCCTAAAACAAAAGTATGATTTTTGCCCAAAATATATATATATATATATATATATATATCCAAAAATTGTTAAAATCATTATTTCTACAATTGCTAAGATTTCAAACAGTTACAAGAATATACAGAAGTCGAGAAATTGAAAATTTAGACCTCAACTTTTTTTTTT
>OVAP01002892.1:4728-18083 GCA_900406295.1 Aurinia saxatilis
TTATAAGAGAATGATATTCATGAAACTGCACAGAACTACTGTTTGTGATTTATAAACATTATGTTTCCTTTAAAATGAACACCTGTGTCTCTCTAGATCTGTTGGATGGGAAATGATTTAGTTTTTTTTTGTATTTGTTACTTTCCGGAGCTATTGTTGTCACCTCTATTGAAAATTTTCCATAAATTTATTTTTGCCTTTTTAATCAGAAAAACTTATTGTGGTTTTACATGTTGAAAGGCAGCATTATATCAGACAGAGTTTCGACCAGTTCCTCTAGAGGAGTATATTAAAGTTGGTAGCACCATTTATAATAAAAAGATGGAAGTTGTGAGGACTATACCAAAAGCTGCTGATATGGGAGGAAAAGATCCAGACCATATCGTTGAGCTTTGCAACGAGGTAATGGCTTTTGCAAGTTATTTTGTTCTTACTTCTTGCTGTGTANTCAGATGTAAAATCACGTTCCAGGTTGTTCAAGAGGGAAACTCAGTGCTGATATTTTGCTCAAGTCGAAAAGGATGCGAATCAACTGCTAGGCATATTTCAAAGCTCATTAAAAAAGTTCCTGTTGACGTTGATGGTGACAACAGTGAGTTTATGGATATCCAATCTGCTATTGATGCCCTGCGAAGGTCTCCGTCTGGAGTAGATCCTGTACTCGAAGAAACTCTTCCCTCTGGGGTTGCCTATCACCACGCTGGTCTTACAGTATGTATACACAATCCATTCACCATAAATTTCTTTCTGGCTAGATTTTATACTAGGATTGTGATTCTTTTGTTATTTACATGTGAGATAGTTATTTTTAAAGTGAAGTGGATATCTCCAATCATTATCATTAAATGTGCAAATGACGTTATTTTTATTACAGGTAGAAGAGAGAGAGATAGTTGAAACCTGTTACCGAAAGGGTCTTGTACGTGTCTTAACAGCTACATCCACTTTGGCGGCCGGAGTTAACCTGCCTGCAAGGAGAGTCATTTTTCGACAACCAATGATTGGCCGTGATTTTTTAGATGGAACAAGGTACAAGCAAATGTCGGGTCGAGCTGGGCGGACTGGGATTGATACAAAAGGAGAAAGTGTATGCATATTTCTTTAGACTAATGATGCTTAATTTATGTTTCAGTTCTTCATGGTGTAATTCCCGGAAAATATGTGCTCTTGTTTAGAGTGGTCAGTGGTCTTGGCTTTTGATCCTTGTTCTAAATTTTANAGGAGAAAGTGTATGCATATTTCTTTAGACTAATGATGCTTAATTTATGTTTCAGTTCTTCATGGTGTAATTCCCAGAAAATATGTGCTCTTGTTTAGAGTGGTCAGTGGTCTTGGCTTTTGATCCTTGTTCTAAATTTTTTTTTCTTCCCAGGTGTTGATCTGCAAACAGGGAGAACTCAAGCGAATAATGGCACTTCTTAATGAAAGCTGCCCACCTTTGCAGTCTTGTTTATCTGAGGACAAAAATGGAATGACTCATGCAATATTAGAAGTTGTGGCGGGTGGAATTGTTCAGACCGCCAAAGATATTCATCGCTATGTTAGGTGTACTCTTCTGAATTCTACAAAGCCCTTTCAAGATGTGGTCAAATCAGCTCAGGATTCTCTTCGGTGGCTGTGCCACAGGAAATTTCTTGAGTGGAATGAAGAGACAAAATTATACACTACAACACCCCTCGGACGTGGAGCTTTTGGCAGTTCACTCTGCCCAGAGGAATCACTCGTAGTTTAATCTGACTTTCTGCTATTGAAAATGCATTTTATAGAGTGTTAAATAAGGTTGCTTGACGTGTATGTAATTGGTGTTGCTGCAGATAGTGCTGGATGATCTTCTAAGGGCACGTGATGGACTGGTTATGGCTTCTGATTTGCATTTGGTCTACTTAGTCACTCCAATCAATGTTGGCGTTGAACCAAACTGGGAACTGTATTATGAACGGTTCATGGAACTGTCTCCTTTAGAACAGGTAATCTTGTACCATCTGGTAATAAATGGCATTATTATATGTTGATAAGCCAGAAGTATGTTTCTAGAACAGGTAATCTTGCAGAATAGTTAGGAACTTTTTGCTTTCCTTTACTTCTGTTGTGGAAAGCTGAATTTCAACCTTCAACTGTTTTGCAGTACTTTTTGAATAGAAGTAGGTCTTGTTCTTTGGGCATATAATTCCAGAAATCTTTATACGCTGATGCTGTTGCTCTTGATCTTACAATTCAGTCTGTTGGCAATAGAGTTGGAGTAGTTGAACCTTTCCTGATGCGCATGGCACATGGTGCAACCGTGCGCACCCTAAACAAAGCACAAGATGTAAAAAAAAATTTGCGTGGAGAATATGACAATCGGCATGGTTCAGCGAGCACTAAGATGCTTTCAGATGAACAGATGCTTAGAGTATGCAAACGATTTTTTGTTGCTCTCATCTTGTCAAAACTAGTTCAGGTGACTCCCCTTCTGTTTTCTGTTTCCTGTATTTTTTACCTTTGCTAAAGGTTCTTATTATGATTCATATATATAAACCCATAGCAGCTTGCATGATCACGTACAACTTATGATATTACTTTTTATGTAAATTACATGCCCTGCTTCTTTAGGCCCTTGCAAATTTTGATTTGTATCGAATTTCCTATTCAAAAAATTTGTTTACAACACTTGCTTGCGCTTGCGCATCAGAAGGCATGGTGTTGATCGACTCCTCTAATAGACAACTTGTTTGATTTTTGTTTTTGAACTATGGACTGCAGGAAGCTTCTGTGTCTGAGGTCTGTGAAGCCTTTAAAGTGGCTAGAGGTATGGTTCAAGCTTTGCAAGAGAACGCTGGAAGGTTTTCTTCGATGGTTTCCGTGTTTTGTGAGAGACTTGGATGGCATGATCTGGAAGGCTTAGTTGCCAAGTTCCAGAACCGTGTTTCATTTGGTGTCAGGGCTGAAATTGTTGAACTTACTAGCATTCCATATATAAAGGTACTTGCGACATTCAAAAACTTATCGCTAGGATATGAAGAGTGCTGACAAAATTTGTTTTTGGTGTTGAATGTATAGGGTTCAAGAGCTAGAGCATTGTATAAAGCTGGCTTGCGTACATCTCAGGCAATAGCTGAAGCATCCATCCCTGAAATTGTCAAAGCTCTCTTTGATTCATCAGCTTGGGCTGCAGAAGGTAAATCTGTTTTCTTAGACAGTTTAAATTAACGTTTTTTTTTTAATCTCATTGAGATCTTATAAGGAATGATAAGATCTTATTATATCCTCTTTCATCTAATGTTCTCAAGTTGATATGGTATACTAGGTACAGGACAAAGAAGGATACAATTAGGATTAGCAAAAAAAATCAAGAATGGGGCACGTAAAATTGTTCTCGAGAAAGCAGAAGAAGCGAGGGCTGCTGCATTCTCTGCTTTTAAGGCGCTTGGTTTGGATGTTCATGAGCTTTCGAATCCCTTGCAGCTGGGTCCTGCGAGGAGTCCCAATGGACAAGAAACTACTGAAAGAGACATTACCGTAGGCTCAGTTGATCTCAGTGATACAAATACNNTACTGAAAGAGACATTACCGTAGGCTCAGTTGATCTCAGTGATACAAATACGGATAATTACAGAGAAAAGCCAAGGGGGGTATCAGGTGCTGCTCTAGGGGTTTCTTCAGAAGTTAACTTGACCAGTCCTCCTGATTTTCAACCCATAGTAACCACAGTCAGCAATGATGGGCCTACTGCTGTTAGTATTCTTCCCAATAATACTTCCCCTCTCCCTGTTTACAGTGAGAGAGAGCTAAAAAATAAGAACACTATTGAGCAGCATTTGATGAAGAATGCCCGTACTCCTCTTAGTAATAAGGNTGGTACAGGTGAAAAGGGTCCAATAACTGCAGGAAATATTCATGGTGGATTTGATTCTTTCCTGGAACTTTGGGAATCTGCTGGAGAATTTTTCTTTGATATCCACTACAATAAAATACAAGATTTGAATTCCCGCGTCTCTTATGAAATGCATGGAATTGCGATTTGCTGGCATAGTTCTCCTGTCTATTATGTCAACCTTAACAAGGATCTTCCCAACCTGGAGTGTGCAGAAAAAGATAAGCTTTCCAAGGATGCAGTTGCTGGGAAGAACGAGATTTTGGCTAGCCACAACATGTTTGATGTTATCAAATCTAGGTGGAACAGAATCAGTCAACTAATGGGAAATGAAAATACGAGAAAGTTCACTTGGAATTTGAAAGTCCAGATTCAGGTGCTCAAGAGTCCAGCCATTTCAATCCAAAGATGCTCTCGCTTGAATCTTGCAGAAGGGATTAGGGATCTTGAGTTGGTGGATGGATCTTGGTTAACGTTGTCTCCGCTTCGCATAAGACACACTGTTGACATGAGCATCGTGACATGGATTCTTTGGCCAGATGAGGAAAGACACTCAAATCCGAACATAGATAAGGTAATTTTAGATTATCTATTAGATAAAATAATTCTATGTACATAACATGTCTCCTGATGACGGGTTTGAACCAGATAAGCAACATAGAAGTATTTTTTTAACTTTTATCATTAGTTGGTTGGTCTATCATCGCACAAAGATTTAGCTCGTAGGTACCTTCTTAGTATATCTGTTCACTCAAAGTCTCTAAAACTGTTAATGTGATATATAAAGGAAGTAAAGAAAAGACTGTCCCCAGAGGCAGCTGAAGCTGCTAACCGCAGTGGCAGGTGGAGGAATCAGATCCGAAGGGTTGCCCACAATGGTTGCTGCAGACGGGTTGCTCAAACTCGAGCCCTTTGTTCAGCTCTTTGGAAGATCATTGTTTCCGAAGAACTTCTTGAAGCGCTGACAACCACTGAGATGCCACTGGTATATCTCCTTTAATTTGCTTTATTGTTATGGAGTATTATCTAAACTGCACCAGCATCCAGCCATGTGACATGCTCAAAAGTTTAATTTTTTATGAATTATTTGTGGTTGATTTCCTTCTCAAAAAGTTTGTTTTGTGATAGCAAGTGTTTAGGAGCCTCCAGAAAATTAAAAATAATTCTATCTGGTAGAGCTAAATAATGCCCAGAGAGGCAGTCGTCCCAGTGTTAATGTGTTCTCCTTAACTACATTTTTATAGTGTACCTTAGTCATTTAAAGAAATTTTAGACTCTGCTAAGTTAGTTGTATCTGCACCAGCATAATGCATTGATTCTGTTTTTCAGGTTAATGTCCTTGCAGACATGGAGCTCTGGGGTATAGGCGTCAATATAGAAGGATGCCTTAGGGCACGGAATATATTGCGGGATAAACTGCGATCTCTTGAGAAGAAAGCATTTGAATTGGCTGGAATGACATTTTCATTGCACAACCCAGCTGATATCGCGAATGTGCTGTTCAAACAGTTGAAGTTGCCCATTCCAGAAAATCAAAGCAAAGGGAAGCTTCATCCCAGTACTGATAAGCATTGCTTGGACCTTTTAAGGTATTGCTTTTCCTTACAGTGCGTTCTTTGTAAAGAGCAAGTCTGTGGTTGTGATTTTAAGAGCAAGATTTTGTCCCAGATACTATGATTCTATTTTAGTCTGACCGTGTATTGGAATATGACTTTGTCCCAGGAATGAGCATCCTGTTGTCCCAATTATCAAAGAGCACCGCACTTTGGCAAAGCTCTTAAATTGTACACTTGGATCAATTTGTTCGCTTGCTAAACTACGCTTGAGCACACAAAGGTACACTTTGCATGGCCACTGGCTTCAAACCTCAACAGCAACTGGAAGGCTTTCCATAGAGGAGCCTAATCTCCAAGTATGGCTTCTGATATTCCTGTTTTGTTTTCTCGTGTATCTAAAGATTATTGACCTTGGTACTCTTCTGCAGTCTGTTGAGCATGAAGTAGAGTTCACACTGGATAAAAATGGAAAGGAAGTAAATCCAGATGCTGATCGACACAAAATTAATGCACGTGACTTTTTTGTTCCTACTCAGGTAAATTATTCTGCCATTTGTAGAAGTTGTCTTCGATCTTCAAGCCAATAAGACAATAACATGTTTTCCCAAAAAGATTTGTGCAACTGAAAGCATTTATTTCTGCAAAAAANGTTTCCTGTTTTGTTTTCTCGTGTATCTAAAAATTATTGACCTTGTTACCGTTCTGCAGTCTGTTGAGCATGAAGTAGAGTTCACACTGGATAAAAATGGAAAGGAAGTAAATCCAGATGCTGATCGACACAAAATTAATGCACGTAACTTTTTTGTTTCTACTCAGGTAAATTATTCTGCCATTTGTAGAAGTTGTCTTCGATCTTCAAGCCAATAAGACAGTAACATGTTTTCCCAAAAAGATTTGTGCAACTGAAAGCATTTATTTCTGCAAAAAATTGTTTCCGAGAAGTCATTACTTTGGGTCCTCCTGAATTATTGGGCTAGTTTCCGTAGGTTCAGGCGATTTCACGTATGGATTTAAAAAGGGTGTCAGAAGCGCATACTTCTTCTATTTGGTTAATGTAATTTTTATAAACATCTTATGATAAAGCTTTTCCGGTGTGGAGGATTGAAGATGATAACAAAATTCTTGCACAACTCCACAGTAGTGTAGAACCATACTAAATTGGCTTTTGTAGGCAATCATGTTGAGCATTTTAGTATGTTACACCTTAAGATTGAACAGGATGTTGATTTTTTCACCACAGGAAAGCTGGATACTCTTGACGGCAGATTATTCGCAGATAGAGTTACGACTTATGGCACACTTTTCTAGAGATTCCTCGCTGATTGCACAGCTTAGTCAGCCAGAAGGTGATGTCTTTACGATGGTAGCTGCAAAATGGACTGGAAAGCCCAAGGATTCTGTCAGTCCACATGATAGAGATCAGACCAAAAGATTGATCTATGGGATTCTTTATGGAATGGGTGCGAACCGGCTTGCAGAACAGCTTGAATGCAGCGCAGATGAAGCCAAGGAGAAAATTAGAAGCTTTAAAAGCTCTTTCCCTGCAGTTAACTCTTGGCTTAACGAAACAGTTTCATTTTGCCAGGATAAAGGGTGAGGATGTTACACTATCTTCCTCAATGCTTTTTGCTCTTATATAACAGCTTTTTGAGTCTCTTTACCTTGAATTTTCTGCTATATTACGTTTTTATGCTGATATATTTGATCTCCTTTGCTTTTTATAACAGCCTAGTCAAGGAATTGATCAGCTTAATTTTAGCTTTTCGTCTTAACAATTTTATAACTCCTTTAGGTTTCTTTTTCTCTGAGCATTCAGTGTTTTTATTAACTCTATTTCCGTCTAAATTTAATTTGAATGCCTTCACATGTTTTATGAACTATAATTTTAATTGCAGAACATTTTGATTTGCAGATACATTCAGACTCTCAAGGGAAGAAGGCGGTTCTTGTCGAAAATAAAATTTGGGAATGCCAAAGAGAAATCTAAGGCTCAAAGGCAAGCTGTAAATTCCATGTGCCAGGTCGAACTTGTTTCTTCCTTACCATCTCCCTGACAGTTAATGTTATTATGTGACGTTTAATAGCCTACATGGAAAAAGTGTAATCTTCCCGTTTGCTCTTTTGTTGTTGTTTGTGACAGTTCTAAGAATCTCATTTCCTAAAAAGATAATTCTGTGAAAACGAAGTCACTAATATTACCTGCTTGTCATTTATTCAGGGATCTGCTGCTGATATAATCAAGATTGCGATGATTAACATATATTCTGCAATTTCTGAGGATGTTGATACTGCAGCATCAAGTTCTTCAATAGAAAGTAGGTTTCACATGTTGAAGGGACGATGCCGGATTCTTCTACAGGTGAGAGTTAGCCACATTTTTTTGTTCTAAGTTTTGTTTCTTTCTATATTCTCAGTATCGTATGTGTATCTTATTGTGGGACATCATAACACAGGTACATGATGAGCTTGTGCTGGAAGTTGATCCTTGTTGCGTAAAAGAAGCTGCATTGTTGCTCAAAACTAGCATGGAAAACGCGGCTTCACTTCTCGGTATGTTCCTGATATACCACGCTTCTTACTATGCAATGTATATATAAATATAATAGACTTTATTGATTATATTCCGTATTTTTCAGTCCCTCTACATGTGAAAGTGAAGGTTGGGAAAACATGGGGTTCTTTAGAGCCATTTCAGGCTGATTAAGACATGAGCGACATTTCAAATAAGTCTCCAAATCTCTATTTTAAGAGCCTCGGATGGTAGTGGTTTTGAGTAACTCGCTCATATGCCTAGTCAAAATGTTTCAACATCCACGGTTTGACTCGATGCCATGCTCTGCTTTCCATCTCTATGAAGTGATGAAGAAATATGATTTCACTGGTTTGTTTGAGATTCCTTGCTTGAAGCTGAGACATAGAGATAAAGAGAAAATGAAGCGCTCCAAAGGGGTTCTTCTCGTCCTGTTGTTTTTGGAGGGCTCTTTGTAAAGTTCTAACTGGGGGAAAAGGTAACAAAAGGAAAGGTAACTTAAATAGTTACCACAATTTTAGTAGGACAGTGACTTCTAGCATGACCAAATTTTATAGAAAAGGTTTGATTTCACAATTTTTTTAATGTAAATACATACTTGAATGTCAACTTTTTTGCTACAATGTACTCATTAGTTCCAAAAGTGTAAATATATTGGTTGATCATGTATTCATTTTGATTAGGTTCATACTTGAGGATAAGAAAGATGTCTGTTTTACAAAAAAATTATAAAAATAGTTGGAGTCACATAAAAATATCTAAAAAATGTAAAGTGAGAACTAAAAAGGCACTAGGCAGAAGTTTTGTTGTGTTTTCAACGAGGGGGCACTAACCCATCCCGTGAACCAGCATAAAAATGGACATATCGTTGAAATTCTTTTTGAGTGGGGGACCAATTATTAAAATGGCTCCACAAAGATCTGGAATCCATCCTCCATTCCATTCCTCCAAAAAGAAACATGTAAATACATAATGGTAGATTGATGGATCAATTTAGGTAAGTGGATGGTTGTATTATTAAGACGAACAACAACAACAAAGAAGTGGTTGCATTTGCACAAGCGGCGGTGCGAACCAGAAGTAATTTGCTCGGTTGTCTCATGTGTAACACACTCAATAAAGTTTGATTTATGATTTTTTTTTTTTTAAATGTATAATCACCGAAAAAAAAAATAAAGAAAAACAGAAGTGAGAAAAGCTGAAACTACATTCTGAGTTTCAGAAGCATACACTGATACTATGCCAAAAACCTCTCACCTGCTTCCTCTTCTCTTGATCGATTAAACCAGTAGTGAAACAAAACTTCTTCACATACTTTCCCTAAAACGACTTCGTTTCTAATAATGTTGCTTTCTCCTTCTGCCTCGCCGTCTCCGGCAGATTCTCCTCCTGCCACGTCATCACCTCCTCCACTACTCTCTCCTCAGCCATTGGTTCCTCCACCGCCTCTCATACCTCCCATCACTTCCCCACCACTTCCTCCGGTCGAATCTCCACCTTCTCTTCCGGTTGAATCTCCACCACCGCCTCTCGTACCTCCCACCACTTCCCCACCACTCCCACCGGTGGAATCTCCACCTTCTCCTCCGTTAGAAACTCCACCGTCTCCTCCTCTGGTCTCAGCTCCTTCCGGTACACCGACATTGCCTTTCCTTCCCGCCAAACCATCTCCGCCGCCGGAAAAACCCATTTATCCGCCACCTCCTTCACTTCCCTCGGACTCAATCCCGCCGGTAAACACACCTTCTCCACCTCGCCGCCGTGACCCTAAACCTTCACTACCTCCACCAATCAATGCCTCACCACCAAAACCTTCTCCGACTCCGACTCCGACCACNAACCTTCACTACCTCCACCAATCAATGCCTCACCACCAAAACCTTCTCCGACTCCGACTCCGACCACTCCATCTCTACCGGAAACTTCTCCTACACCAAAACCACCACCCTCAACAGCAACACCACTCCCTTCTTCATCTACTCCACCACCGGAAAGCTCGCCGACGACAACTCTTCCTTTCTTTGGCCCAATGGGCCCATTGAATGTGACAGTAACTCCGCCTTTTGGGCCTGTTATAGAGCCCAATACAACCTCCGGCGAAACAATCTCTCCGGGAACACCACAGCCACTGATCCCGAAGAGTCTCCCTGAGACGACGTCGTACCACCGTTCTTCCACCGGATTCTTATTCGGTGGAGTTATCGTTGGAGGTCTTCTTCTTGTTCTGTTGGGTCTTCTCTATGTCTTTTACAGAGCTACCAGAAATAGAAATAATCATCATCATCAACCAAAACTTCCTTCTAAAGGTATGATTTTTCAAATTTCTTACCATAAATGTTTTGCCATAACAATTCCAAATTTGGTTGTCTGAATTCTGAAACAAAGAAACAACAACTTTAGTTAGAGTGGTAAATCATTTTAGTACAGTGAGACACTGAGAACAATGTTTGTGTTTCGAATTTGTCAAATTAAATGTATGACTGTAATAATAGTTAGCCCTTTTTTTTATTTGATCAGTTCAACATCATCGGGGTGGTAATGTCAGTCCGAATCAGTCGAATGTTATCACAATGCCACCTCCAGTCTATGCTGGACCACCAAAATATTCATCATCAAGTGTAAGCTATGGTATTAAGGAGAATAATAGTTCTGGTGGAATGAACATTGCAATGCCATCTGGAATGATTGCATACGAAGATTTAGTAGAGGCGACGGGTGGATTTTCGGAGGGGAACCTTTTGGGAGAAGGTGGATTCGGTTATGTTCATAAAGGATTGTTGAAAAACGGGAGGGAAGTTGCGGTGAAGCAGCTGAAGATTGGTAGTAATCAAGGGGAAAGAGAGTTTCAAGCTGAGGTTGACACAATCAGTAGGGTTCATCATAAGCATCTCGTTTCGTTGGTCGGGTACTGCATTAACGGTGATAAAAGACTCTTGGTTTACGAGTTTGTTGCTAAAGATACTTTGGAGTTCCACTTGCATGGTAAAATCTTATATACGATTTTATCCTTTTGAGGATATGGTAAATTTATGTTACTGAGTATTGTGAGAACATGTGTTTTAGGAAACAGAGAAAGTGTGTTGGAGTGGGAAATGAGGCTCAGGATTGCTGTAGGAGCAGCAAAAGGATTGGCGTATCTCCATGAGGATTGTGAGTTTCTCTTGATCATGGGAATAGGAATATCAGTTTTCTTACATTCTTATTGATATCTCGTTGTGCTTGAAATGCAGGCAGTCCAACTATAATTCACCGGGATATCAAAGCAGCTAATATACTTCTAGATTCCAAATTTGAGGCAAAGGTGATATGCGCTTTTTAATCTTATCAACAAGCATGAAGTTTCACATTTTCACGTTTGGTTTTTAGTATAATGTCCCACCAGAAATTTCTGTATCAGTAAAATTTTTTGAACCAGATATTGCCATTTTTAGGTTATGCATACCATTTGAATGCATATGTGCTAAATTTAAGCTTATCATGAAAATATCAGAATTTTACGCTTTGTTTCCTTTTTAGTATCAAACTCCACCACAAATTTATGTATCTCACTTGGTACAAACTGGCTCATGATTTGGTTTATTTTCATAACACTTGAATGCATATCTTCTCAACCTGATTTTCTTGTTCTGTTTTGTTTTGCTTCATTCAGGTTTCTGACTTTGGACTAGCCAAGTTCTTTTCAGACACCAATTCATCGGTTACTCATATATCTACTCGAGTGGTTGGAACTTTCGGGTAAAACACCATCCATACTGAATACGTTATGTCATTGTGTTATCTTGTACCATTTCAAGTTTGTTCGTTTTTGTATAGTAAATCTAGATGAAAGATTTATTGACACCTATTTGCATATAAACAGATACATGGCTCCAGAATACGCGTCCAGTGGAAAAGTAACTGACAAGTCAGATGTATATTCCTTTGGGGTTGTCCTTCTAGAACTCATCACTGGACGTCCACCGATTTTCATCAAAGATCCTACCACAAACCAGAGTTTAGTGGACTGGGTGAGTTTGATGATTCCCGTAGATTTAGATTTTCTTTCTGATAAATATTAGAGGAAAAGTAAAACTACAAATTACTGCTAGCTTGAAGCAATTCATTAGACTGTGAATTTTGGTTTCCTTGCAGGCGAGGCCATTGCTTGCGAAAGCGATTTCTGGAGAAAGTTTTGACCTTCTTGTAGACCCAAGGTTGGAGAAGAATTACAATACAACTCAGATGGCAAACATGGCTGCTTGTGCTGCTGCTTGCATACGCCAATCAGCTTGGCTTCGACCCAGAATGAGCCAGGTTCATCACCTTTTCCTGCGTATAATATACTTGTATATACTTATATGTAAGTCCGAAATGAACATGATATATATTTTGTACTCTTGAAAAACATGAATAGGTAATCCGTGCTCTCGAAGGCGAGGTGGCCTTGAGAAAGGTCGAAGAAACGGGGAATAGCTCGAATGACATGAGTCCAAAATACGGAACAAGTAAGAGGAGATTCAACACGGACTCAAGCGATGGCTACACTTCGGAATATGGGATCAATCCTTCTCAATCAAGCAGTGAACATTAGTTTCGCCGCAGTTATAATTGGCTTTATATAGAATGCAGTCATCTTGATTCTTGGATTAACAAAAATGTGTTGTATGATTATTAGACTCTTTCATTCATTTGTAGCTATTAATTACATTTATGTAGCTTGTGTATAGAATTAGAAGATGGTCAGTCAAGTAAGGCTTTTTAACATTTTTATGATTAGTATTAAACAAACACACACACACACAAAAGCATACAGATATTAAAAATGGGCTTTATAAGAAAAACAACAAGACAATCTAAGCTTTGACTAAAGTCAAGGGATATGTCAGTCTATATAAGTCAAGACGTGTGTGTCTTTTTTACTCACTATTCCTATTTCCTTTCGTTAGCTTCCATATTCTTAACTCGAACGAAAAAAAGGAAAGATGCCTTCTTCTGGTTTGAGAATGGTGAAAGGTGGAACGGAGTGTAAAATCGCTGGTGTACCCCAAGTAACACAAACAGATTCTCAGTCTGATGAGAGCTTTTGGGATAATCTTGGAGACATTTTGTACTTGAATGACTTTTCTCCTGACAATCTGAATAAAAACTCTGAATAGTATTAATCTGTATTAATCAGCTGTTTGCTGCATGCTTCCAGTGATTTTCTCACCCTCAAATATGCTTAGCTCATCTTCCAGGTACATGACTCTTAGTTTTAAGTGTGTATCCCGATATTTCGGACTTGCATTTCACGCCCATATATGGTTGTTCAGCGCGCTATTTCAATAACATTAAAGAATATATAGAACTGGCAAGAGAAATGCAGAGATATTAAACCTGTCAAGAGTGTTGTAACTGATATTGAGTTGAGTGATGAGAACCAAAAACGTACTTCCTT